>SKCR01048675.1:0-60935 GCA_019454045.1 Zanthoxylum bungeanum
TTAAGTTGTTATCTATCTTTCGTGTTTGATGACTCAGCATGTTCATGAGATTATTGTGTGATTTCGTATGTTTGTCGTTATGATGATTACTTTCATGCATGTGAACTTAAAAGTGTTGGACAATTATGACCCATAGCGTCACTATTTGTACAGATCACGGTGTTGTTGTACAAATTAACTATGTGACAAAGGAGATTGCACTCTTATCATTTGTGATTAATCACCTAGATATATTAAATGATGAGAGGTCCCTATGATTTGTTCCTGACGGGAGAATGATGAGACAGTATCAGTCCACGAATGATAAATCATTAAACATCCCTAGTCAGAGCATTATCAAGATTGGACAGCGATAAATGCGCAAAAGACTAGTATTACACTTGTGCGCGTTTGTGAGAGCACAACGGCATAGTTCTCATATATTTGGGTATAAGATACTCATGCAAGTGTAATAGGAGGTTGTGTTTCACCGATGGTACGGGAAACAGCTTCGCTCTGGATTAGACCCATCGGAATTCCATAGGTAGTATGGCTTTGTGTCTATGGAAGTCCGAAATCAGGGTAGGTGTATTTGGTCTTAACCTGAGACTTGCACCGCTAATGCATACGACAATCAATATACTTTGGTTGAGGTCGTCCAGGGCTTTAACCGGTTCCTGTGTACGCCAATTCTGGTATATCGAGAATCGTAGTGTGTTGGTGTGATGTCGAGACGGAAGTGTCACTCCACCAGTCATATGGAGTTGATGATCGCGCAGGGATACATAACTCGTTCTCTATATAAGGTTTCAACCGTCGGGATAATATGACTTGGTCATGATTATCTGATTATTAAAGAGACTAGTTGCTTGTTATCCGATATATGCTTCGTACGGGGCAGACACTGTACCAGCCCCAGGCCTTGCATGTGATCATCGGATACTGATAGAAATACGCAATACTACGGTATACTACGCTTGAAATAGATTCTTTATTCCTGTAAGGATATTTCCGGAGAATTGGGTAGGCATGGCGCTTTGCTAGAGGCCAACCTTGTCTTGTAAATCGGTATAAAGGTAGTACGATGTACTTACGTGTTCGGATAGTCCGACGACCGATTTGACTGCCAACATATCCGGGGATCTCATGGGTCGCTTCCCAAAGATTCACCGATGACGTATGACTCGCACTTTTAATTAATCTGGGATTATTAGATGAGAGAGAAAATTAATCTGGGATTAATTACGGAGATATTTTAATCTGGGATAAAATATCATTAAAGAGAGAGAGCGATTAATTTGGAATTAATCGAAGAATTAATATATTCGATATATTAAACGAAATTGGATTTCGACGCGGAATTAAAATTAGATTTTAATTCGGCGAGCGAATTAATTTAGAATTAATTCGTTAGCGACGTGAATAGTGATTTTGCTAGGCGTAATCATTTAATTACGACGCGACGGAAAATTCGTTAATTTAGAATTAGCGAATCCGAGCCCGAGATTATTTGCGAGCGCATTCCCATTTCGAATTTGAGTGCGGCACGCAAGTCAAATCAAGCGTCAAATCATTAGTCGCATCAAGCGTCAAATCACTTGTCACTTTGAGTGATGTGACTTGACAACTTGATTGAGTTGACTTGATGTGATGAGTGATGTGTGTGGTTGGCAATTAAAAGACCTACGTGTCCAGCCTTATCACTCCTATTCTTTGTATTCTCTTCTCACCTATTCCCCTCATTGTAAATGAGGTTCTTTAGAAGTGTAGTGTAACGGGTAGAAGCAGATATTTGTGCTAGTGGGAGAGAGAAAGGGAGAGATTTGATCTAGGATCAATTGTGTAAAGTATCCATCCGCATATCATTATTACTTTTCATATACGCTTTATTATGTGTTTAGAATGCATGTTTAAGGGTGTATGATGATGAGACCTTAACAAAGATAATAAATTGGTTGCCAATTTGCACGCGAAAAAACCCTCAAACAATATTAAGCGTTTTTCCTTCCATTGAGTGATTCTCACTCAATATCCGAGACGACATTGGTTTGTTGGCCAAAGTCAAGGCCTTTGTCTGTTGAAGATGTGTTTGAATCACGAAGGCTTTGTTACATGTCAGTGTCATATCCAAGTTGTGGTTTGTTGGCCAAAGTCAAGACCACTTCTTGTCCATCGACATTGATTACGAAGCTTTCCATGGTCAATGGGTCGCGCTTGACTGGGATCACTAAGTTTGTTGTGCCAAAGCCAAGGCTTAGTTGATTCAGAGGAAATAGGTTAGGTAATACATTGGATGTATTGGCGTATATAAGATATATGTTTCGGACTTGGATGTCCCCCTACCGGATCTAGGAATTGGATTGGATCCAATCGATCTTAGAGATCTACCTAGTTAATTATCATACAATTTGTTGGCCAAAGTCAAGATTGTGTGATATTTAACGGGATCCTAGCCCACTAGGAAACGCGGTTTCCCGAGTACTCGACATAGGGTTAGAGGCTCGCGCGAAAAATAGTGGGAGGCAAGAATTGAATTTGCAATACTCGTTCAATTACTCGCCATACGCGCTCAATCAAACATCATTCGTCAAATAATTAAATGTTAGTTGGACTAATATTTAAATTATAGTTGATTAAATAGTTGGACTATTGTAATCATATAATAAATAGTACCGAAATCGTTGATTAAATAGTTGGACTATTAAAATCAAGAAATAAATTGAAAGATTGACATTAAAAACATAATCCTAGGGAAAATGTATTTAAATGGCTTAATTTTCAAATTGGGATAATTTCAGGATGGTCCTAGAAAAATAATAAGTTATTTTATTTGATTAAGCCTAAGCCCAGAATTAAGCAAAAGTAGAGCATAATCTTTGGAAGATTTATGTAATGATAACTTTAGTACTTAAGCTTGTCGCAGTAGACTCCTTAATTTCTGAATCAGAACTAAGGATTAGATCCTTAAAGTATGATGAAGAAATTGAAGGATCTTCATAAATCTATATTTAGATTTTAGAAGTACTAAAATTGCAATAGTTAATTCTTGGAGAATTAATGACTAATCTCATGGAGATAAAGTCAAACTTTGCAATTAGGCAAGTAGTGCAAGGCACACATTATTTCGATATTCTAGAAACCATGGCTTGGCCAAAGGCTTCTGGAATATGGAAAAGGGCAAATGCAAAATCATTATAATCTTTTGGAAAGATAAAAGGACATATCCCATGAAGGAATTGAAGACGAGCAAGGCTCTGACTTCAAATATGTTTGTCAACATTATGTTCACTACTAGTATTAAAATTAGATTTTAAATACTTAGTGTGGTACATAAATATATATTGATGTTCAGAATCTGATTTGAATAGGATACTGACTTCAATTGAGATTTAATCTGCGATTTGGAAACGGGACGAAAGTCGATGTTTTAACCGCAGATACCTAAGTTTAGGAACTACCTTCGGGTATGTACTTAAATTAGGACTGTTATAATGTAACTAGTTTGACTAGATACATTATCTCTATATCAGTGTTTAACCCGCTGCGGGTGAACCTTTATATTCTAGAACACTAAAGTGTTTCATTATATAAAGATGATATTGAGATAAACACATTAGATGTGAATAACAGAATTTATATTTTAATATAAATAAATCTCAAATATATAACATGACAAACAAATAGCTCAAACTGATTTGATCAGAAGAAACTAATTATGGCATTGTTGTCTGGGACACGATGAAACAAGACTCGTATATCCACACTTTGAAGAGTGGTACTCGGATTGTTTTGATTCCAATCAAATAAAGTCTACGAATCTAGTTTATTAGGCAAAGTGCCTATAACATATTTACTTGGTAAAAGTGTAAATGCCACCGATCTGTTAGCCCTAATTCATAGTGAAGTTAGTGGGCCCATGTCTAGCTAGGCTAGATGTGGATATGAATATTTCGTGACCTATACGGATGTGGCATCGCGTTATGGTTATGTGTTTCTTTTGAAGAACGCAATCGGAAACTCTTATAGTTTCGACACGAAATAGACAAACAGATCGGCTACAGTATTAAATCGTCACGGTAAGACCGTAATGAAAATACTTAAGCAATAAGTTTCTACTATACTTGAAAGAGTAAAGTATTCTTTCAAAAGAGGACTCCTCCCGGAACACGTCAATTTAACGGTGTATCCGAACGGATAAATCGAATTTTGTTGGACATGATAAGGTTAATCATGAGTCGCTCTGAGCTACCATTTCCTTCACAGGATAAGCATAAACAGTGCAGAACTTATTTAGAATAAGGTTCCATTATAATCTGTTTGACAGATTTCATATTGGATATGAACGGGAAAGAAATCGGGTTTCACATTCCTGATAATTGGGGATGCTAGGCATATGTTTGGATGATACCAAACTAAAACCTAAATTGGATAAGTGCCAATTGTAAGTTATCCTAGGGATAACCATAAGTATTGTACTTATACAACTCACAAGAGAACAATTGGATTGTTGCTCACCATGCGGTTATCTTAAAAGGAATACCGATATGCAGTGGTAAGTGGGAGGATAGTAAAACTCGATGAAAATCTGAGTAATACTATTCAAGGCATTGATTCCTAATGGAACACAAATAGTTCATCAAGGATGAAACTATTACCATTAATCTTCAAATACACAAGAACCGCATAGTCGAAGAGAGTCAGAAAACAAACTGGGGTATGGGTTTCTGATCTCACCTCGTAAAGATGTCAATCTTTTGAGGTATACCAACTGACTACGTATGAGGTAGTGATACAAGGTATCGACTCCCTGATAATGACAAAGTGTCATTAGTCCAAAATGGATTCCATGTATATCAACTATGTTTGGATACTAGTTGATGTACCGCAAGGCATTGTGCCTACTGGTACTGTATAAGTCTTCAAGGAAGACATACATGGATGGCAACATACCAACATATAAAGCTAGGCTTTTACGGAAAGGTATCGTTATCAACATTGTGTTGACTATGATTCAACCTTTTACCTGTTGCCACGGTAAATCCATTTGGATAATGCTTGCTAATGCTGCATGTTTCATTTATGAAATATGGCAGCTCAACGGGAAAATCGCTTTCCTGAAAAGGAAACCTGTTGGAGGATGTTTACAACATCCTGGCGATTTTGTCGTACCTTTACTAGAAAACAAGGTTTGCAGGTTATTCGATCCATGTTTGGATTGAAGCAAGCATAGGTTCTTAGAATTGTCGTTTTGATGTAATCATAATGGTTTATGATTTAATTCAAAACGAAATGATTCTTGTGTATATAAGAGGGTTAGTGGGAGCGGTTCTGACAGTGGTTGTCCTTTACAATAATGAAGATATGTCATTTCTTGGAAATGATATTCCCAAAATAACTATCGGCGAAAGCTTGGCTTTCGAGAAAACTCTCCGAGAAACTCGTACATTGAAAAATGTACGCGACCTGGTGTCTAATATGCTTTGAGAATATATAGTCACAAACAGGCCAATCCAAGTGATAGTCACTGGATTCTGGAGAAGGAGAACTTGAAGTGACTGGGATCACTAATACAAGTTTCCTAACCGATAAAAATGGTACTATACAGTTTGAATAACAGTACAGTGAGCTGGAAATCTTCCTTGCAAGACACTGTTACCGAATAAACAACAAATGCGGGTTATTACTGCAGCTGAGGCAGCAATAGAAGCCTTCTGGGTCGATAAAAATCTAATTAGATTAGATATAGTTCTCTTAGCAGCTGAGCTAGGCTTCAGCACATGCTAAAGAATTAATGGTCTCATCACCGATCCAGATAAATACTCCGGTAATCATCTGATTCGTTCGGATCATACATCGTGGCGATGTGATGATCGTATAAATCGCATCAGACGATAATCATGAAAATCCGCTGACGAAAACCTTTTCTCAGCAATTTGAGCCAAACAGTACATAGTTCGGGTGTCAGACACTCGAGTGACTGGCTATAGGCCAAGTGGGAGATTGTTGGACAATTATGACCCATAGCGTCACTATTTGTACAGATCACAGTGTTGTTGTACAAATTAACTATGTGACAAAGGAGATTGCACTCTTATCATTTGTGATTAGATCACCTAGATATATAAATGATGAGAGGTCCCTATGATTTGTTCCTGGACGGAGAATGATATGAGACAGTATCAGTCCACGAAGGATAAATCATTAAACATCCCTAGTCAGAGCATTATCAAGATTGGACATCGATAAATGTGCAAAAGAATAGTTTTACACTTGTGCGCGTTTGTGAGTGCACAACGGCATAGTTCTCATATATTGGGTATAAGATACTCATGCAAGTGTAATAGGAGGTTGTGTTTCACCGATGGTAAGGGAAATAGCTTCGCTCTGGATTAGACCCCTCGGAATTCCATTGGTAGTATGGCTATGTGTCTATGGAAGTCCGAAATCAGGGTAGGTGTATTTGGTCTTAACCTGAGACTTGCACCGCTAATGCATACGACAATCAATATACTTTGGTTGAGGTCGTCCAGGGCTTTAACCGGTTCCTGTGTACGCCAATTCTGGGTATATCGAGAATCGTAGTGTGTTGGGTGTGATGTCGAGACGGAAGTGTCACTCCAGTCATATGGAGTTGATGATCGCGCAGGGATACATAACTCGTTCTCTATATAAGGTTTCAACCGTCGGGATAATATGACTTGGTCATGATTATCTGATTATTAAAGAGACTAGTTGCTTGTTATCCGATATATGCTTCGTACGGGGCAGACACTGTACCAGCCCCAGGCCTTGCATGTGATCATCGGATACTGGATAGAAATACGCAATACTACGGTATACTACGCTTGAAATAGATTCTTTATTCCTGTAAGGATATTTCCGGAGAATTGGGTAGGCATGGCGCTTTGCTAGAGGCCAACCTTGTCTTGTAAATCGGTATAAAGGTAGTACGATGTACTTACGTGTTCGGATAGTCCGACGACCGATTTGACTGCCAACATATCCGGGGATCTCATGGGTCGCTTCCCAAAGATTCACCGATGACGTATGACTCGCACTTTTAATTAATCTGGGATTAATTAGATGAGAGAGAAAATTAATCTGGGATTAATTACGGAGATATTTTATCTGGGATAAAATATCATTAAAGAGAGAGAGCGATTAATTTGGAATTAATCGAAGAATTAATATATTCGATATATTAAACGAAATTGGATTTCGACGCGGAATTAAAATTAGATTTTAATTCGGGCGAGCGAATTAATTTAGAATTAATTCGTTAGCGACGTGAATAGTGATTTTGCTAGGCGTAATCATTTAATTACGACGCGACGGAAAATTCGTTAATTTAGAATTAGCGAATCCGAGCCCGAGATTATTTGCGAGCGCATTCCCATTTCGAATTCGAGTGCGGCACGCAAGTCAAATCAAGCGTCAAATCATTAGTCGCATCAAGCGTCAAATCACTTGTCACTTTGAGTGATGTGACTTGACAACTTGATTGAGTTGACTTGATGTGATGAGTGATGGGTGTGGTTGGCAATTAAAGCCAAATGTGTGTGAAATGAATTTCAAATGAAATTCATGTGTATTAGATACTCAAATTACACACACAAAACCGTGAGACACATTTCCCTCCTCTCTCTCCTCTTCTTCTTCCTCTCATCACTTACGCCATTTCTGTTCTGGTTTTTCTGGGTACTGCCGTGAACAAAAATGGAGGGAAGCAGTGCGTTTTGTGGCAAAACAAGAGTGCTAGCACACTCCGGGATCAATGCGAAGGTGATAGGGAAGCTTACCCATGAGCTGGGAATCACCACGACGAAGCTTGGAGCTTGTTTTGATGATGAAAACCGAAACCATTGAGGACAGAAACTGCTACTGCAGTGCAGTCCACCAGTGAGCAGATTTCGTTTTTTTATTGCCTCCTTCGTCGCTCAACCGCTCGATGTAAGTATTCTGCAACTTCCGTCGTTGTATTCACTTGTGTTTCATGCTTGAGTTTTGATCTTGGGACCTATAGAAACTCCAACAAAAAGTAGAATACTCTCGGAAATAACGCAGCTAAACAACTCCAAATGATGAGAAGCCCACACATAAAATGGCACATCAGCATTTTAGAAGCTTTTGGCCTAATTGTCAAAGGACACGAACTCGTCCCAGTTTAAATGGCCCAACGAGTTCATTTCTCTTGACAAAAATTCCAACTGGATCCAAATGATGACGACCCAAAACATAAGCATAGAACAAATAATTTCTACTAGTTTTGCGACTAAGGTTCACATGCGAGTTTACGGGAGTGCGGACAAAGGCTCTCGTTGACGAAGGATTGCCCACAACTAGGACTCCCCACTCAAGGGTTCAAACGACCTAGTGAGCGCACCTTTTTTATACCTTAAGGTACATGCCAACGAGTTATAGTGTGTGACTGACTGTCAAATGGATTTCCCGTTGTAGATTCCCCAGAGGGAGGGTGGAGCGAACTCTCTTAAATACCCAAGCCTCTTAGGCTCTTATCGCTTGGTGAGAGGAATATACAACGAGTCCTCCAAATTAGTCCATCACAGTAAGCTACGAGTAAATGATTATCTAGGTGCCTTCACAGCTTTTCCTTATAGAAAGGTAGTGAGTGAAGGAAGTCACCAAACCATCACCTAGCCTTAATAATGCCTTTGATTAAACCACCTCAACCCAAAATAGACATGGTTAACTTAAAGTACAAATCACAAACATTATAAGACATTATTTCGGGGCCAATTCTCTATCCCCAGTGGAGTCGCCAGACTGTAGGACATAGATGTTGGACGATAATGTTCCGGGTTCGCGCCCCGATTGGGAGTACGGAGAAGCCCGCGGTGGTACGTACGTGTTCGAATAGTTCGACAACCGGATTTACTGCCAACATATCTAGAGGTCTCTTGGGTCGCTTCCCGAAGATTCACCGATGACGTATGATTCAAACTCGATTAATCTTGGATTAATTACGGAGAGACTTTATCTTGGATAAAGTACTAGAAAAAAGAGAGAGAACGATTAATTTAGAATTAATCGTTAAAATTATTATATTCGATATAATAATCGGAATTCGATTTCGACGCGAAATTAAAATTAGATTTTAATTCGGGCAAACGAGTTAATTTAGAATTAATTCGTTAGCGACATAAATAATAATTTCGCTAGGCGCAATTATTTATTTAAATTCGATTTAATTAACGTCGCGACGTAAGTTCGGTATTTCGGAAATATCGGACCCGAACGCGTGAGTGCACGTGGCCCACTTTCATTTGGAAACGTGTAGGGCCCCCATGACACAGTCATTATTTGCATTATTTAATTGTTGATGTATTGCATGAAGATAGTGTACAAAGCACTCAAGGGTAAGCATGGAAATTGAGTGTTAGACACTCTAGCCTTTGCATGTTTGTGTCATAAGTATATTATTATTTAATAATTATTATGACATAAATATAAATTGATTTTTGAGACAAAAATCAAATCTTCTTTCCTCTCTCAAATTCCGAAACAGTGGGCATTGTTTTGGCTCTCCAATTCTTCATTTGTTTTGTGGCAAGACAAGAAGAAAGTGTACAAGTTTGGAACTCTAATGCACAACTTTGGCTAGCAACATCAAGGGATCATACAAGGTGTTATGGGAAACTCATCTTAGAGCTTGGAAGGATCAAATATAGCTTGGAGTCTCTTTCTGCTTGGCCGAATCCTCACTGCACAAAGGAGCAAGTTTTGTTTCATCAAACGCATCCACATTCCGTTTTTGTGAGTATTGATTCCGCCATACTTCCATTAGTTCATTCTTTTATATATATTTTGCTTGTGCTTTTGATCTTGGACATGGATTAGACTTTCCAACAATGGTATCATTGAGCTTAAAAAGCATGCAAATTATTAGGAGTTATTTTTTGGGAATTGTTGAAGCATGATTTGATGAGTTTGCTTGATTAAATATGCTTGATGATGTTTATTAATAGATTATACATCATCAATTTTTCATGGAAAATAATTGATTAATTTTTCCACCCAATGAGGCTGGCCGATTACATGCAAGCATGTGGACTAGATGATTTTTAATTTTAAGACATTGGATGACTTGAAATAATATGGATATGATTTTGTAACTCGATTGGATGAAAACCGAAATGGAAAACATGAAACCAATTTAATCACCATGACATGGCCGAACCATTTTAATCACCTTGGCCGAATGCTTGATGAAGATTAGGGACTTGATTTTTTGATTAAATAATGTTGGACATGTATTTAAGATAAAAATATGATTAATAGATTAATTTGATATTTTGGGAATATTGATTTAAAGGATTAATCATGAAAATACACTTTAATTAATTAAGTTATAAAATTTGGAATTTTAAAATTTGGTTAATTGGGCTTAAATGGAATTGGGCCTAAAACTATTATATTTGGTCATAAATGGGCTTGGTTGGGCCAAGTAGATTTGGACCATTTGGATTGGATCCAAAATGGGCCTAAATCACACCATTTAAGTCCAAATGTAATAAATGAGCTTTTATGTTTAATTGGGCCTTATGGGCTTGATATTGATTTTATGGCAAATGAGGGTGATTCCTTATTGGGCTTGGAAATTGGGTTTGACCCACATTGACCAAGGCCCAAGCCTAATGAAATCAATAGAAAGCCCATCGGACTTTAATTAAACGGACATTAGATGTTAGTTGGGCTTTGAGACCCAATAGAACTAGATTTGGAATCTAAGTTATAAAAGCACAATAAAAGTGTAAATATTTAATTTAGAATTAAATAATAGGATTAGTATTGAATACGACTTAAATTGGATTTAACGAGTAGTTCGATATAATTCGTGAATTCATACCATATGTATTTATTCTCAAAACGAGTTGGACTCGCGCAAATGCAAACAATTGTTTGAACATTGTATTGTCACCTAATTAAAGACTAATTAATTGGATTTGATTGGTTGTATAACATGCCTTGAATGAATGAATGAATGTGGATGTGTTGTATGAATAGTGTATATCGGATGGATATTAGAAGGGAAGGTAATTTTAGAAATTATTGTAAATTTGGAATTTATAAATTGGACCTGCGTGTCCAGCCTTATCTCTTTATCTCTTTGTATTCTCTTCTCACCTAATTCCCCTCAATGTAAATGAGGTTTCTCTTATTGTATTATGTAATTGGGTAGTAGAAGTAGAATAGTGCTAGCGGGGAGAGGAAAGGGAGTGATTTGTTCTAGGAACAAGTTGTTTATATATCCATCCGCATATCACTATACTTTACTTTACGCGCTTTATGATGTTTTAGAAGCATGCTTAAGGGTGTATGATGATGAGACCTAACAAAGATAAATTAATTGGTTGCCAATTACGCGAAAAATCCCTCAAACAATATTAAGCGATTTTCCTTCCGTTGAATGATTCTTTCTCAAGATCCGAAATTGGCATTGGTTTGTTGGCCAAAGTCAAGACCTTTGTCAATTGAGGATGTGTTTGAATCATGAGAGTTTTGTTCCACATCGGTGTCCTGTCCAAGTTGTGATTTGTTGGCCAAAGTCAAGATCACTTCTTGTCCATCGACATTGATTACGAAACTTTCCTTGTCAATGGGTCCCGCTTAACTGGAATCATTAGGTTTGTTGTGCCAAAGCCAAGGCTTAGTTGATTCAGAGGAAATGGTTAGGAAAATGTATTGGATACATTGACGTATGTATTAGATATATATGTTTCGGACTTGGATGTCCACCTACCGGATCTAGGAATTGGATGGGATCCAATTGATCTTCGAGATCTACCTAGTTAAATATCATACAACTTGTTGGCCAAAGTCAAGGTTGTGTGTTATTTAACGGGATCCTAGCCCACTAGGAAATTGGATTTCCCGAGTACTCAACAGAGGTTAGAGACTTGTAGAAAATAGTGGGAGGCTAGTATTGAGTTTGCAATTTCATTCAGATACTTAGCTTTACGCGCTTACAAAATTTATTTCGTCAATTTTTTAACATTAGTTGGACTAATAAAATGTTATTTTTCTTGTAACAGTTTGACTGTACCCATATTATCGTTAACTAGATAGTTGGACTATCGTAGTTAAGATGGCAAGCAAGGTAAATGTCCGAGACATCATCATGGGTGACAATGTCTTTAAGGGGACAAACTTCGCTGATTGGGAAATGAACCTAAGGATAGTCCTTGGGGCGGAGAGGATACTGTATACGATACAAAGACCTCTCGGGCCTAAGCCCACTGAGCCACTTGAGCTGGAGTTATGGAAAACTCACAGTGATGATTGTGACACGGCTCAGTCGATCATGCTTGCTTCAATGACTCAACACTTTCGTCGCCAAAATAGGGACTTGGATCCTTATAATATGATGGCAAGATTGCAAGATCTTCACCGCACTAATAAGCGGATGGCGAGGTACGAGTTAGTGAAGAAAATCTTTCGCTCCCGTATGACTGATGGTAGTTCTGTTGAGGTCCATGGGACTCAAATGATAGCCGATATTGATGAACTGGCTAATATGGGTATAGTCTTGGAGTCTGAGCTGGCTATAGATGTACTTCTACAGTCACTACCCGATACTTGGAAACAGATTGTCATCAACTACAAACTGATGAATTCGGATGACACTCTTGGAGAGTTATTGTCGATTCTCAAGGAGTCAGAGAAAGAACTTCTGAAAGGCAACAAGCGCGAGGCGCACTTTGCAACAACATCTCAAACGCCGAAAGCTGGGCTCAAGGCAACTGGGGGTGTTAAGAAGAAAAAGCATAAGAACAAAGGCAAGGCCAAGTCAACAAAGGCTTCTGGGAAGCCAAGGGACAAGTCTCAAGATGTTTGCCTGAAATGCGGCAAGAGAGGTCACTGGAAGCGTGACTGCCGCATGAACAAGGGACATAAGGAGGACATACAGGCGGGCAAGGCTCCGGCCTCAGGTATGTTTGTTATTGAGATAAATATGACTACTTCTAGTCTTAATAAAAATTGGATTTTTGATTCTGGCTGTGGTTCTCATATTTGTACTGATGTGCAGGATCTGCATGATAGCAGGAGACTGGCTTCGGGGGAGGTAGATCTACGAGTTGGAAATGGAACTTCTGTTGCTGTTTTGGCCGTAGGCACTTTTGTTTTGGAACTGCCCTCGGGGCATGTACTTAAACTAAATGACTGTTATTTGTTCCTAGTTTAACTAGGAATATTATTTCTGTATCTTTGTTAACCCAGTATGGGTACACTTTTGTATTTAAAAACACCAGGTGTTATTTATATAAAATGATGCAGAAATTTGCAGTGCTGATGCAAATAATGGTCTTTATATTTTGAATATAAATAAATCTCCAAAATGTAAAATAACAAACAAAAGGCTCAAAATGAGTAATCCACAAGAAGAAACTTATTTGTGGCATTGTCGTCTGGGACACATAAACAAGACTCGCATATCCACACTTTCGAAGAGTGGGTACTTGGACGGATTTGATCCAAATTCATATGACGTCTGCGAATCTTGTTTATTAGGCAAAATGCCTAAATCACCTTTTAGTGGTAAAGGTGAACGCGCCACTGAACTGTTAGCCCTCGTTCATAGTGACGTTTGTGGGCCCATGTCTAGCCAGGCTAGAAGGATATCGATACTTCGTAACCTTTACGGATGATGCATCACGTTATGGTTATGTGTATCTAATGATGCACAAGTCGGAAACTTTTGAGAAATTCAAAGAGTTTCGACACGAAGTTGAAAAACAAACAGGCAAGAGTATTAAAACATTACGGTCGGACCGTGGTGGCGAATACTTAAGTAATGAGTTTCAAGATTACTTGAAAGAATATGGTATTCTTTCACAATGGACTCCTCCTGGAACACCACAATTAAATGGTGTGTCTGAACGGAGAAACCGTACCTTGCTTGACATGGTAAGGTCGATGATGAGTCGCACTGAGCTGCCTATATCCTTCTGGGGACATGCATTAGAAAGTGCAATTCTTATTTTGAATAGGGTTCCGTCAAAGTCTGTTGAACAGACTCCGTATGAGATATGGACAGGAAAGAAACCAGGTTTCTCATTCCTGAAGATTTGGGGTTGCTGGGCATACGTCAAACGTTTGGAAGGTACCAAACTTGAACCCAAATCAGATAAATGCCTATTTGTTGGATATCCTAAGGAAACCAAAGGATATTACTTCTATAACCCAAGAGAGAACAAAGTATTTGTTGCTCTACATGCGGTTTTCCTTGAGAAGGAATTCCTAAATGCAGTGTTAGTGGGAGGAAAGTAGAACTCGATGAAAGTCGTAGTGATACTGTTCCTGGCAATGAATCGAGAACGGAACATGAACAGTCCATCCAGGATGAGACTGAACCACAATCTTCAATTACACAAGGACTGCGTAGGTCGGAGAGAGTCAGGGTAATACCTGAGAGGTATGGATTCCTGATCTCACCTCATGTAGATATTAATCTTATTGAGGATACTGAACCGGCTACGTATGAGGAAGCGATACAAGGTATCGAATCCACTTTATGGCAAGAGGCCATGAAGGCCGAAATGGATTCCATGTATACCAACCAAGTTTGGACACTGGTTGATGCACCAGAAGGCGTAAAGCCTATTGGATGCAAATGGGTCTTCAAGAAGAAGACAGACATGGATGGCAACGTACAAACGTACAAAGCTAGGCTCGTAGCGAAGGGGTATCGTCAACAACTTGGAGTTGATTATGACGAAACTTTCTCACCCGTTGCCATGATTAAATCCATTCGGATAATGCTTGCAATAGCTGCATATTACGATTACGAAATATGGCAGATGGACGTTAAAACCGCTTTCCTTAACGGAAACCTGTTGGAGGATGTTTATATGCAACAACCTGACGGTTTTATCGCACCAAGACTTGCAACAAGGTTTGTAAGTTAAATCGGTCCATTTATGGACTGAAGCAAGCATCGAGGTCATGGAACCAACGTTTTGATGAGGTCATAAAAGAATATGATTTCATTCAAAACGTAGATGATCCTTGTGTATATAAGAAGGTTAGTGGGAGTGCACTGACTTTTATTGTCCTTTATGTCGACGATGTATTGCTTATAGGCAATGACATTCCCATGTTAACGTCGGTGAAAGCTTGGCTTTCATTGAAATTCTCCATGAAAGATCTGGGAGAAGCAGCTTTTATTCTAGGAATAAAGATCTACCGGGATAGATCTAGAAGGCTACTTGGACTCTCCCAGAGTACATATATTGATAAAGTGTTGAAGAGATTCAACATGGATCAGTCCAAGAAGGGACTGTTGCCAACATCACATGGCGTCTTTCTATCTAGGGACATGTGTCCTAAAACACAAGATGAGAGAGACAACATGAGTCGGACTCCGTTCTCCTCGGCAGTCGGATCGATCATGTATGCCATGATATGTACACGACCTGATGTGTCCTATGCTTTGAGCATGTGCAGTCGATATCAGGCCGATCCAGGACAGGATCACTGGATGGCGGTTAAGAATATCCTTAGGTATCTTAAAAGAACTAAGGATGTTTTCTTAATCTATGGAGATGGAGAACTTGAGGTATCTGGGTATACCGATGCAAGTTTCCAAACCGACAGAGACGACTTCAAGTCGCAAATCGGGTACATATTTTGCTTGAATAACGGAGCAGTGAGCTGGAAATCTTCCAAGCAAGATACTGTTGCCGATTCAACGACTGAAGCGGAGTACATTGCAGCAGCTGAAGCAGCAAAAGAGGCAGTTTGGATCCGTAAATTCCTAATTGGATTAGGAGTAGTTCCGTTAGCAGCTGAGCCCGTTCCATTGTATTGTGACAATAGCGGGGCTATAGCACAGGCTAAGGAACCAAGGTCTCATCAACGATCCAAACATGTTCTTCGACGATTCCATCTGATTCGAGAGATCATACATCGTGGCGATGTGAAGATCGAGAAGATCGCATCAGAGGATAATATTGCAGATCCGCTGACGAAGGCTATTCCTCGGGAAAAGTTTGAGCGACATGTACATAGTTCAGGTATTAGATGCTTGAGTGACTGGCTATAGGCCAAGTGGGAGATTGTTAGACAGTAATGACCCATAGCGTCACTATTTTGTAAATGATAGTGTATTATTGTACAAAATTAACTATGTAGTAATGAAATTGCCTTTTACCGTTTTGTAATTTATTTACTTTGATATATAAATGGTAAAAGTCCCTATGATTAGTTCCGGATTGTGATGATATGAGACGGTATCAATCCATAAAGGTTTAATCATTAAATATCCCTAGTCGTAGTATTATCGAGATTGGACATCGATAATGCGGAATATTGACTAGTACTGCACTTGTGCATGTTGTAAGGGCACAACATCATAGTTCTCATATATTTAAGTATTGGATACTTATGCAAGTGCGGTAGGAGGTTGTGTTTTACCGATGGTACGGAAAACAGCTTCGCTCTGGATAGACCCCGCGGAGTCCCATTGGTAGTATGTCTGCGTGTCTATGGGAGTCCGCTTCAGGGTAGGTGCATATGATCTTAACCTGAGATTTGCATCGCTAGTACTTACGACAATCGGTAAAATTTAGTTTTGGTGGTCCAGGGCTTTAACGGGTTCTGTGTATACCTCTTCTGGGTTTATCGAGAATCGTAGTGTACTGGGTGTGATGTCAGATGAATGGAAGTATCACTTCAGACATATGGAGATGATGATCGCGAGGGATACAGAACTAGTACTCTATAATAGTTGCAACCATCTGGATAATATGACTAGGTCAGGATTATCCGATTCAAAGAGACTGGTTGCTTGATGTCCGATATGTGTATCGTACGGGGCAGACACATCTCCAGCCCCAGGCCTTACATGTGATCATCAGATACTGGTTCGATATACACTATACTACGGTATACTACGCCTGTTATAGATCTAATATTCCAGTAAGAATGTTTCTAGAGAATTGGGTAGGCATGGCGTTTTGCTAGAAGCTAACCTTGTCTTGTAAATCGGTAAAAACGTAGTACTTGGTACGTACGTGTTCGAATAGTTCGACAACCGGATTTACTGCCAATATATCTAGAGGTCTCTTGGGTCGCTTCCCGAAGATTCACCGATGACGTATGATTCAAACTCGATTAATCTTGGATTAATTACGGAGAGACTTTATCTTGGATAAAGTACTATAAAAAGAGAGAGAACGATTAATTTAGAATTAATCGTAAAATTATTATATTCGATATAATAATCGGAATTCGATTTCGACGCGAAATTAAAATTAGATTTTAATTCGGGCAAACGAGTTAATTTAGAATTAATTCGTTAGCGACGTAAATAATAATTTCGCTAGGCGCAATTATTTATTTAAATTCGATTTAATTAACGTCGCGACGTAAGTTCGGTATTTCGGAAATATCGGACCCGAACGCGTGAGTGCACGTGGGCCCACTTTCATTTGGAAACGTGTAGGGCCCACATGACACATGTCATTATTTGCATTATTTAATTGTTGATGTATTGCATGAAGATAGTGTACAAAGCACTCAAGGGTAATGCATGGAAATTGAGTGTTAGACACTCTAAGCCTTTGCATGGTTTGTGTCATAAGTATATTATTATTTAATAATTATTATGACATAAATATAAATTGATTTTTGAGACAAAAATCAAATCTTCTTTCCTCTCTCAAATTACCGAAACAGTGGGCATTGTTTTGGCTCTCCAATTCTTCATTTGTTTTGTGGCAAGACAAGAAGAAAGTGTACAAGTTTGGAACTCTAATGCACAACTTTGGCTAGCAACATCAAGGGATCATACAAGGTGTTATGGGAAACTCATCTTAGAGCTTGGAAGGATCAAATATAGCTTGGAGCTTCTCTTTTCTGCTTGGCCGAATCCTTCACTGCACAAAGGAGCAAGTTTTGTTTCATCAAACGCATCCACATTCCGTTTTTGTGAGTATTGATTCCGCCATACTTCAATATAGTTCATTCTTTTATATATATTTTGCTTGTGCTTTTGATCTTGGGACATGGATTAGACTTTCCAACACGCGGGGGACTAAACTGGAGAAATAATATGGAGTTGCCACCCGGTGTGAACCGGGAAAATGATTTAAGGCCGCACTCACCCCTCGATTGAATTATGCACAAATCATATCATTACAAGTGGCATAAGTAAGGGACCATTCCGAACCCACGGTTTGAGGTCTTCCCTTGCGAGGGGTGAGTGCGGCCTTAAATCATTTTCCCGGTTCACACCGGGTGTGCGACTCCATATTATTTCTCCAGTTTAGTCCCCCGCAGGCTTCTCCATACTCCCAATCGGGCCGCGAGCCCGGAACATTATCGTCCAACATCTGTGTCCTACAGTCTGGCGACTCCATTGGGGATAGTGAATCGGCCCCGAAATAATGTCTTGTAATGTTTGTGATTTGTACTTTAAGTTAACCATGTCTATTTTGGGTTGATGTGGTTTAATCAAAGGCATTATTAAGGCTAGGTGATGGTTGGTGACTTCCTTCACTCACTACATTTCTATAAGGAAAAGCTGTGAAGGCACCTAGATAATCATTTACTCGTAGCTTACTGTGATGGACTAATTTGGAGGACTCGTTGTATATTCCTCTCACCAAGCGATAAGAGCCTAAGAGGCTTGGGTATTTAAGAGAGTTCGCTCCACCCTCCCTCTGGGGAATCTACAACGGGAAATCCATTTGACAGTCAGTCACACTCTATAACTCGTTGGCATGTACCTTAAGGTATAAAAAAGGTGCGCTCACTAGGTCGTTTGAACCCTTGATGGGGAGTCCTAGTTATGGGCAATCCTTCGTCAGCGAGAGCCTTTGTCCGCACTCCCGTAAACTCGCATGTGAACCTTAGTCGCAAAACTAGTAGAAATTATTTGTTCTATGCTTATGTTTTGGGTCGTCGTCATTTGTATCCAGTTGGACTTTTTGTCCAGAGAAATGAACTCGTTGGGCCATTTAAACTGGGACGAGTTCGTGTCCTTTGACAATTAGGCCAAAAGCTTCTAAAATGCCGATGTGCCATTTTATGTGTGGGCTTCTTATCATTTGGAGTTGTTTAGCTGCGTTGTTACAAAGTGTAAACCTGTTGGGCCTTTTCAACTGGGACAAGTTTGCACCGCGCAATAGCGTGATTGAACACTTTAAAATGGTAATGGGCCAACTAGTATGAAATTTTATATGGGCTTATATATTAAATGCATTGCACGCATATATGCTGACTGAGAATTTTAAAGAAATATCATAGATTCCCGTTGGGTTAGGGAAGACTCACTAAGAGGCTAATAACAAATATGAGTGGATCAGAAAATGAGGTATCTCGCATGGATCAACTGGAGAATGCTCTCACCAAGATTACTGAATAGTTACAAACCTTGGCTACTGCTGTGGCTACTATGGTTGTGCCCCGTGCGGGGGGAAATTATGAGAATGTGAGGCGTGAGGAGCCCCCGAATGGGTTGGGGGATGACATCCCCACTTTTGATGATGATATGGCTGAGGATGCTGCATGGAGAATAGCCGGGTCTCAGGCTGAATTACAGAAACTCCGTGATCAGGTAGAATCGGTTAACCGTAAGATGAGGGGTAAACATGAAGACTTGTTGGACTATGAGGCGATGACCTTTGATGAGCAGCTACCGGCTCAGTTTAAAATGCCCGACATAGCCAAATTCAATGGGAACGGGGACTCGAGGGTCCATCTCCGGCAATATGTCTCGGTTATGAGTTCTGTGGGCCTGTCACAGCGCCAAGTTCAGAAGATGTTTGGGATGTCGCTTGAGGGGGCACCCGTAGTGTGGTACCATATCCTTGAAAGAAAGGTTAAGGAAGATTGGAGAGCATTGGTAGATGCTTTTCTAAAGCAGTATGTTACAGATTTGGAGATTGACTTGTCACTCCGCGACTTGGAGAATACCAAGCAGAAGCCGGAGGAAAGTTTCAAAGAGTATGTAGATCGCTGGAGGAGCCAGCTTCTGAAAATACAGACTCGTCCTTCGGAGAAGGACCAGATCAAAATGATCATCAAGGGCACCAAACCCTCTATTTATGGTAAGCTGAGGAGGATGACTTCAATGATTGCTGATTTTCGACAGTTGGGGGAGACTGTCATGGATATCGAGGAGGAGGAAGCCGAGAATCGGAAGTTTTATGGCCAAAATAGAAGGACTTTCGGGGGGCCCTCTGAGACCAAGCCCACTACTGCTGAGGTTGCTACTGTCAGAAAAAGGCGATTCTCCGATCTTGGTAGACCTTTGTCAAAGGTGTTTGAAAAGTTGAAGATGCAAGGACTTCTAAAACCTTTGGAACCTAGGCCATTCCCAAATCATGTGCCACCGCACATGAACCTAAACCAGTATTGTTGCTTCCATCAAGAAAAAGGCCATGACACCGACATCTGCACCCGGCTTAGGCATGAGGTCCAAAACCTCATTGACTCCCATAAAATACCCAATCGAGAAAAAGAACAACCTAACACATACAAAAATCCCTTACCTAATTACCACTCCATTCCACCACCCACCTACATGATCAACTCCGGCCTACCCGAAACCTTTATCCTCCAAACTCTCAACCACCAGGCTTCTTGCATTGAGATAAGGGATAACAGTAGTAAAGAACCATAGGTCGAGGAATAAGGCGATACTGTGAATGATGAAGCTGTTCTCCCTAGCTTATTTGATCCGTCATTTTTTATGAAGACATTGGTTTTGTCTCCTTGTTTGAACCCCTTTTTTTTTTATAATAAAGGCATTCATTTCGTTTACTTGCCTGAGTCTCATCTTTTCAACCTATAACATGAGTATATTTGACAAAAGCATTCAACCCTGGCACTATGATACTCAGCGATGTTTAGAACACAGAGAGTGCTCGGAAGAAGCAATCAGAAAGGACATGATATCCATTCAGAAATTGGGAAATGGGGCAGTGAGACTGTCAAACTTAGAAGGAAATGAGTTCACCGAGCCGATCAATGTGGGTAGATTGAAAACAATACTTTCCCTAAGGAAGAGAAGAATGGTCATCAAGGGAATTAGCAGAAGACCTAACCCAAATGGGATGGGAAACCTATTCACGCATGCATGTATACACGTAACATATTTTGCATTCCATTTTGTGTTTTGTGTTTGTATCGTGTTCACAGGTTTTTAAGAAGAAAGAGAGAAAGCGGCAAATGAAAGCCAATCAGAAGCATCAATATGACATCAACGGTTTGGAGACGAGTCCCAGGGTTGAGGCCCATATCAGTATCAGTCTGGGGTTGAGGCCCATATCAGTATCGGTCTGGGGGCGAGGCCCACCTCAGTACCAGTTCAGGGCCGAGGCCCACATCAGTATCAGCTTGGGGTCGAGGCCCACATTAGCATCAGTTTAGAGGGGGGCCCCACATCCGCATTAGTTTGGGGGCGAGGCCCATATCAGTATCAGTTTGGGGATGAGTCCCAGGGTCGAGGCCCACATCAGCAGCAGTTTTGGGATGCGTCCCATGGTCGAGGCCCACATCAGCAGTAGTTTTGCGATGAGTCCCAGGGTCGAGGCCCGCACATCAGTATAAGTTTTGGGGATGAGTCCCAGTGCCGAGGCCCACATCAGTTTCAGTTTTGGGGATGAGTCCCAGGGAATAAAGCCCACATTCAGTACAGTTTGGGAATAAAGCCCACATTCAGTACAGTTCGAGAATAAATCCCACATTCAACATAGTTTAGGAATAAGGCCCAGGGAATAAAGCCCACATTCAGTACAGTTCGGGAATAAAGCCCAAATTCAGTACAGTTCGGGAACAAAACCTAGGGGAATAAAGCCCACTTTCAACACAGTTTGGGAATATGGCCCAAGGAATAAAGCCCACATTCAGTGTAGTTCGGGAATAAAGCCCACATCCAGTACAGTTCGGGAATAAAGCCCACATTCAGTACAGTTCGGGAACAAAGCCTAGGGGAATAAAGCCCACTTTCAACACAGTTCGGGAATAAGGCCCAGTGAATAAAGCCCACATTCAGTACAGTTCGAGAATAAATCCCACATTCGGTACAGTTCGGGAATAAAGCCCATATTCAGCACAGTTCGGGAACAAAGCCTAGAGGAATAGAGCCCACTTTCAACACAATTCGGGAACAAAGCTTAGAGGAATAAAACCCACTTTCAACACGATTCGGGAACAAAGCCTAGAGGAATAAAGCCCATTTTCAAAAAAGTTCGGGAACAAGGCCCAGGGGAATAAAGCCCTATCTTTACACAGTTCGGGAACAAAGCCTAGAGGATAGAGCCCACTTCAACAGTTTGGGAACAAGGCCCAGAGGAATAGGCCCTATCTTTACACAGTTCGGGACAAAGCCTAAAGGAATAAAGCCCACTTTCAAAACAGCTCGGGAATAAAGCCCAGGGGAATAAAACCCTCTCTCAACGCAGTTCGGGAACAAAACCCATATTCAATATAATTTGGAACAAAGCCCAAAGGTCAAAGCATCTCAGGATAACAAGTAAGTTACACAACAGCTGGCGAGCCAGGTAAGTAAAAATGCATTGCACAACTTTGATAGGATTGTCATTGTCACATACTGTACAAGTCCCATCAAAGTTGGGGCGACTGTAGGCACTGCAGTTTTGCATGTAAGTCCCTATGATGAGTCTCATTTGGAGACACTACCTTTTAAGTCACGGAAGTCGAGGGAAACGAATATCGGAAGGGGAAATTCAGAACAAGTATGTCATCATTCATTTCATAAGTTCACTATTTTCGTTCGTGCTGCATTCATGACCATGTTCGAATGTCAGGCAGATTGCAGGCGTTCATGTAGCGTTCGAATCGGCATTCGAACGGTGTCGGTATTTCTGGTTTTGCTGCATGCCTCACACCCAAGCCCAATTAGCCCACCAAAGCCCATAAAACATATCCAAATTAATAAAACACATATTTAACACATGGTGAAATTAAAACAAATCTAAAAAATCACATACCAAATTAAAATAACCAAACCAAATATAAAATATATCCCTACCTAAATAAAACAAATCTTGTCCCAATCAAATATAGATTTTCCTTGTAAGACTCTAATTGGTCCCTTTCCTATTCAAGCAAGAGAAAACCCTAGCCTTTGCATATAAAAAGAACACAAACCTTTTCCACACCCTAACACATTCATACAAAACCAAAGAAAAATTCTGCAAAGCATTAACACCCTAGCTCATTCACACAAGAAATCCCTCTACATTTCCGCATAAAAACAACCCATTTACCTCACTGAAACAGCCCCATATAGCCCCCCTAAACCACTGAAGACCGCAACCCTTAACCCCCCAAAAACCGTGACAAAACTGAGACCAAAACAATCCTTTTTTACCGCAAAATAGTGACCAGAAAACGTTACCGAAACATCAGCGAAATACAGTAAAAACAGCAGCAAAACAGGGAGAACGACGAGTCAAAATAGTGAGACAATGAACAAGAGCAGTGAACCAGTGAATCGGAGGAGTTGCGGAGAGTTAACCCTTCCAACGATCGTGTATCGTACGTCCGAGAGGTGATTTAAAAGGTTAGACCTGAGGGCACTCCTATTATTCATTTTTATTCATCCTCTTAATTTTTTATTTATTTTCTTCACATGAGAGTCGCTTGTGGATGTGTGTTGTGACCCTTGGATGAATGGGAATGTGTCGTCTCTTGTGGTATAAAGGATGGAAACCCAGACGTAAATTCCGTAGCCGAATCCGAATGGACGGTAGTGCGGTCTGTACATGGGATACAACTCCGCGTACAACTTGAGCAAACGACACATATCTCGCTTTATTTTATCTTGTTTATTTATTATCCGCATTTTATATTCCGCTATTTAATTTCGGTACGATTATTTGTTTGTATTGATGATGTAGTGTGCATGGGCTTAGTATGTTGGTCTAAAGGTTTTCTATTTGAGGGAAGAAAAGGCCGAAAGGCTACTTTACGCCAATACTTTGCCGCACCGGACAAAGCGTGTTTGATTGAATGTGATATATGTTTAATCGAATATGTGAAGTCCTATATTGTTCTCCTTATTTTATATGCATTGTAACATAATGCGCATGGGCTAACTAGGATGGATTAAAGGTCCTCTATTCGAGGGAAATGCCTGAAGGCTACATTTACCATGATGTTTTGCCGCGCCTTTTATTATGTCATTTACCCTTTGCATATCGTTGTTTTATTTACGCATGTATTGCATTCTTGTGCGCATGGGCTAACTAGGGTGGATTAAAGGTCCTCTATTCGAGGAAAAATGCCTGAAGGCTACATTACCACAGTGTTTTGCCGAGCCGGATGAGGTATGCTCGATTGAATGAGAATGAGTTCAATCGGGCACACTGGGTCCTACATTGTGCATCTGTGTATGCGTGTGCGTCGTCTATCATGCATCGGGTCATGTCCCATTCTAACACATTCTCGAACGCTACACGAACGCGAACCTTCTGTTTCCCATTCAAATGCGTTCACAAACGCTACTCGAATGCGTATGCATTTTCGTTTCATCAGGTCTTATCCCGTTTGAATGCGTTATCAAACGCTATATGAACGCAAACCTTCTGTTTACCGTTCGAACACGTTTACGAATGCTACTCGAACGCGAATGCATTTTGTTTCATCAGGTCTTGTCCCGTTCGAATGCGTTATCAAATGCCACACGAACGAGAACCTTCTGTTTACCGTTCGAACACGTTTTCGAACGCTACACGAACGCGCATACTCTGAACTGAGTCTTTTTCATCACATTTCATGCATGATTGCTTCTTGGGTGATTTCTCTTGCATTATGTAATTAACCATGCCATTCCATTATTGGCACTTTTACTGTTATCACCCATTTGTATTCCCGCATTCATCTATTTGATGTGTTCGCAAGATTGTGTTCAAGCATGATTAGGTCGTTAGGATGTTACTTGTTTCTCAAGCATGATTTAGCCATTAGTATGTTATTCCTCTATACATGATCTTGTTATCTCCTTTCGCAATAGGTGTTTTTTTATGTTTATGCTTAGGTTGTTATCTATCTTTCGTGTTAGATAACTCAACATGTTCATTAGATTATTGTGTGATATCGTATGTTTGCAGTATGATGATTACTTTCATGCATGTGAACTTAAAAGTAGAATACTCTCAGAATATGTTGCGTAGATTCGATTGAATTATTGCACAAATTATAATCATTACAAGTGGCATAAGTAAGGGACCATTATGAACCCAACGGTTTGAGGTCTTCCCTTGCGAGGGGTGTGTGCGGCCTTAAATCATTTTCCCGGTTCACACCGGGTGGCGACTCCATATTATTTCTCCAGTTTAGTCCCCCGCGGGCTTCTCCGTACTCCCAATCGGGCCGCGAGCCCGGAACATTATCGTCCAACATCTGTGTCCTACAGTCTGGCGACTCCACTGGGGATAGAGAATCGGCCCCGAATAAATGTCTTGTAATGTTTGTGATTTGTACTTTAAGTTAACCATGTCTATTGTGGGTTGAGGTGGTTTAATCAAAGGCATTATTAAGGCTAGGTGATGGTTTGTTGACTTCCTTCACTCACTACCTTTCTATAAGGAAAAGCTGTGAAGGCACATAGATAATCATTTACTCGTAGCTTACTGTGATGGACTAATTTGGAGGACTCGTTGTATATTCCTCTCATCAAGCGATAAGAGCCTAAGAGGCTTGGGTATTTAAGAGAGTTCGCTCCACCCTCCCTCTGGGGAATATACAACGGGAAATCCATTTGACAGTCAGTCACACACTATAACTCGTTGGCATGTACCTTAAGGTATAAAAAAGGTGCGCTCACTAGGTCGTTTGAACCCTTGAGTGGGGAGTCCTAGTTGTGGGCAATCCTTCGTCAGCGAGAGCCTTTGTCCGCACTCCCGTAAACTCGCATGTGAACCTTAGTCGCAAAACTAGTAGAAATTATTTATTCTATGCTTATGTTTTGGGTCGTCGTCATTTGGATCCAGTTGGACTTTTTGTCAAGAGATATGAACTCGTTGGGCCATTAAAACTGGGATGAGTTCGTGTCCTTTGACAATTGGAGTTGTTTAGCTGCGTTGTTACAAAGTGTAAACCTGTTGGGCCTTTTCAACTGGGACAAGTTTGCACCGCGCAATCGCGTGATTGAACACTTTAAAATGATAATGGGCCAACTAGTATGACATTTTTTATGGGCTTATATATTACATGCATTGCACGCATATATTGGAGAGCATTGGCAGATGCTTTTCTAAAGCAGTATGTTACAGATTTGGAGATTGACTTGTCACTCCGCGACTTGGAGAATACCAAGCAAAAGCCGGAGGAAAGTTTCAAAGAGTATGTAGATCGCTGGAGGAGCCAGCTTCTGAAAATGCAGACACGTCCTTCGGAGAAGGACCAGATCAAAATGATCATCAAGGGCACCAAACCCTCTATTTATGGTAAGCTGAGGAGGATGACTTCAGTGATTGCTGATTTTCGACAGTTGAGGGAGACTGTCATGGATATCGAGGAGGAGGAAGCCGAGAATCGGAAGTTTTATGGCCAAAATAGAAGGACTTTCGGGGGGCCCTCTAAGACCAAGCCCACTACTGCTGAGGTTGCTACTGTCAGAAAAAGGCGATTCTCCGATCTTGGTAGACCTTTGTCAAATGTGTTTGAAAAGTTGAAGATGAAAGGACTTCTAAAACCTTTGGAACCTAGGCCATTCCCAAATCCTGTGCCACCGCACATGAACCTAAACCAGTATTGTTACTTCGATCAAGAAAAAGGCCATGACACCGACAACTTCACCCGCCTTAGGCATGAGGTCCAAAACCTCATTGGCTCCCATAAAATACCCAATCGAGAAAAAGAACAACCTAACACATAAAAAAATACCTTACCTAATTACCACTCCATTCCACCACCCACCTACATGATCAACTCCGGCCTACCCGAAACCTTTGTCCTCCAAACTCACAATCACCAGGCTTCTTGCATTGATCCAGCATTTTTAATGAAGAGATTGGTTTTTTCTACTTGTTTGAACCTTTTTTTTTATAATAAAGGCGTTCATTTCGTTTACTTGCCTGAGTCTCGTCTTTTCAACCTATAACATGAGTATATTTGACAAAAGCATTCAACCCTGGCACTATGATACTCAGCGATGTTTAGAACACAGGGATCCCTCGGAAGAAGCAAGTAGAAAGGACATGATATCCATTTAGAAATTTGGAAATGGGGCATTGAAACTGTCAGACTTAGAAGGAAATGAGTTCACCGAGCCGATCAATGTGGGTAGATTGAAAATAATACTTTCCCTAAGGAAGAGAAGAATGGTCATCAAGGGAATTAGCAGAAGACCTCACCCAACGGGATGGGAAACCCATTCACGTATGCATGCATACACGTAATATATTTTGCATTCCTTTTTGTGTTTTGTGTTTGTTTCGTGTTCACAGGTTTTGAAGAAGAAAGAGAGAAAACGGCAAATTAAAGCCAATCAGAAGCATCAATATGACATCAGCAGTTTGGGGACGAGTCCCATGGTTGAGGCCCATATCAGTATTAGTCTGGGGTTGAGGCCCATATCAGTATCGGTATGGGGGCGAGGCCCACCTCAGTACCAGTTCAGGGCCAAGGCCCACATCAGTATCAGCTTGGGGGCGAGGCCCACATCAGCATCAGTTTAGAGGGGGGCCCCACATCCGCATCAGTTTGGGGGCGAGGCCCATATCAGTATCATTTTGGGGATGAGTCTCAGGGTCGAGGCCCACATCAGCAGCAGTTTTGGGATGCGTCCCAGGGTCGAGGCCCACATCAGCAGCAATTTTGGGATGAGTCCCAGGGTCGAGGCCCGCACATCAGTATAAGTTTTAGGGATAAGTCCCAGGGCCGAGGCCCACATCAGTTTCAGTTTTGGGGATGAGTCTCAGGGCCGAGGCCTACATCAGTTTCAGTTCGGGAATGAGGCCCAGGGAATAAAGCCCACATTCAGTACAGTTTGGGAATAAAGCCCATATTCAGTACAGTTCAGGAATAAATCCCACATTCAACACAGTTCGGGAATAAGGCATAGGGAATAAAGCCCACATTCAATACAGTTCGGGAATAAAGCCCACATTCAGTACAGTTTGGGAATAAAACCTAGGGGAATAAAGCCCACTTTCAACACAGTTCGGGAATGAGGCCCAGGGAATAAAGCCCACATTAAGTACAGTTCGGGAATAAAGCCCACATTCAGTACAGTTCGGGAATAAAGCCCACATTCAGCACAGTTCGGGAACAAAGCCTAGAGGAATAGAGCCCACTTTCAACACAATTCGGGAACAAAGCCGAGAGAAATAAAGCCCACTTTCAACATGATTCGGGAACAAAACCTAGAGGAATAAAGCCCACTTTCAAAACAGTTCGGGAACAAAGCCCACGGGAATGAAGCCCTATCTTTACACAGTTCAGGAACAAAGCCTAGAGGAATAGAGCCCAATTTCAATAGTTCGGGAATAAAGCCCACATCCAGTATAATTCGAGAATAAAGCCCACTTTCAGTACAGTTCGGGAATAAAGCCCACATTCAATACAGTTCGGGAACAAAGCCTAGGGGAATAAGGCCCACTTTCAACACAGTTCGGGAATAAGGCCCAATGAATAAAGCCCACATTTAGAACAGTTCGGTAATAAAGCTCACATTCAGTAGAGTTCAGGAATAAAGCCCACATTCAGCACAGTTCGGGAACAAAGCCTAGAGGAGTAGAGCCCACTTTCAACACAATTCGGGAACAAAGCCTAGAGGAATAAAGCCCACTTTCAACACGATTCGGGAACAAAGCCTAGAGGAATAAAGCCCACTTTTAAAACAGTTCGGGAACAAGGCCCATGGGAATAAAACCCTATCTTTACACAGTTCAGGAACAAAGCCTAGAGGAATAGAGCCCAATTTCAACAGTTCGGGAACAAGGCCCAGGGGAAAAAGGCCCTATCTTTACACAGTTCGGTAACAAAGCCTAGAGAAATAAAGTCCACTTTCAAAACAGCTCGGGAATAAAGCCCAGGGGAATAAAACCCTCTCTCACGCAGTTCGGGAACAAAACCCATATTCAATATAATTTGGGAACAAAGCCCAAAGGTCAAAGCATCTCAGGATAACAAGTAAGTTAAGCAACAGCTGGCGAGCCAGGTAAGTAAAAATGTATTGCACAACTTTGATAGGATTGCCATTGTCACACACTGTACAAGTCCCATCAAAGTGGGGGCGACTGTAGGCACTGCATTTTTACATGTAAGTCCCTATGATGAGTCTCATTTGGAGACACTACCTTTTAAGTCACGGAAGTCGTGGGAAATGAATATCGGAAGGGGAAATTCAGAACAAGTATGTCATTAGATTCATTTCATAAGTTCACTGTTTTTGTTCATGCTGTGTTCGTGACCATGTTCGAACGTAAGGCAGATTTTGGGCGTTCGTGTAGCGTTCGAATCGGCGTTCAAACGGTGTCGGTATTTCTGGTTTTGCTGCTAGCCTCAAACCCAAGCACAATTAGCCCACCAAAGCCCATAAAACATATCCAAATTAATAAAACACATATTTAACACATGGTGAAATTAAAACAAATCTAAAAAATCACATACCATATTAAAATAAACCAAACCAAATATAAAATATATCCCTACCTAAATAAAACAAATCTTTTCCCCAATCAAATATAGATTTTCCTTGTAAGACTATAATTGGTCCATTTCCTATTCAAGCAAGAGAAAACCCTAGCCTTTGGCTATAAAAAGAACACAAAACCAACCTTTCACACCCTAGCACATTCATACACAACCACAGAAAAATTCTGCAAAGCATTGACACCCTAGCTCATTCACACAAGAAATCCCTCTACATTGCTGCATAAACCCAGCCCATTTACCTCACTGAAATAGCCCCGTATAGCCCCTATAAACCACCAAAGACCGCGCAGCCTTTAACCCCCCAAAACCGTGCAAAAACCGAGACCAAAATAGTCCCTTATTACTGCAAAATATTGACTAGAAAACGTCACCAAAACATCAGCGAAATACAGTAAAAACAGCAGCAAAACAAGGAGAACGACGACTCAAAACAGTGAGACAACGAACGAGAGCAGTGAACCAGTGAATCAGAGGAGTTACAGAGCGTTAACCCTTTCGACGATCGTGTACCGTACGTTCGAGAGGCGATTTAAAAGGTTAGACCTGAGGGCACTCCTATTATTCATTTTTATTCATCTCTTAATTGTTTTATATATTTTCTTCACATGAGAGTCGCTTGTGGATGTGTGTTGTGACCCTTGGATGAATGGGAAATGTGTCATTTCTTGTGGTATAAAGGATGGAAACCCAGACGTAAATTCCGTAGCCAAATCCGAATGGACGGTAGTGCGGTCTGTACTTGGGATACAACTCCGCGTACCACTTGAGCAAACGACACATATCTTGCTTTGTTTTATCTTGTTTGTTTATTATCCGTATTTTATATTTCGCCATGTTAATTTTCGTACGTTTACGAACGGTCGTCAATGCCCATATGTTTTGTTTCATCAGGTCTTGTCCCTTTCGAACACGTTATCAAATGCCACACGAACGAGAACCTTCTGTTTACCGTACGAACATGTTTTCGAATGCTACAACGAACGCGCATACTCTGAACTGAGTCTTTTTCATCACATTTCATGCATGATTGCTTCTTGGGTGATTTCTCTTGCATTATGTAATTAACCATGCCATTCCATTATTGGCACTTTTGCTGTTATCACCCATTTGTATTCCCGCATTCATCTATTTGATGCGTTTGCAAGATTGTGTTCAAGCATGATTAGGTCGTTAGGATGTTACTTGTTTCTCAAGCATGATTTAGCCATTAGTATGTTATTCCTCTTTACATGATCTTGTTATCTCCTTTCGCAATAGGTGTTTCTTTATGTTTATGCTTAGGTTGTTATCTATCTTTCGTGTTAGATAACTCAACATGTTCATTAGATTATTGTGTGATATCGTATGTTTGCAGTTATGATGATTACTTTCATGCATGTGAACTTAAAAGTAGAATACTCTCGGAAATATGTTGCGTAGATTCGATTGAATTATTGCACAAATTATATCATTACAAGTGGCATAAGTAAGGGACCATTATGAACCCAACGGTTTGAGGTCTTCCCTTGCGACGGGTGTGTGCGGCCTTAAATCATTTTCTCGGTTCACACTGGGTGGCGACTCCATGTTATTTCTCCAGTTTAGTCCCCTGCGGGCTACTCCGTACTCCCAACCGAGCCGCGAGCCCGGAACAACGTCGTCCAACATCTGTGTCCTACAATAGGATTATGGTTTTTTGTGTTTGGCTTTTGGTTCAGCCGTGAATGAGCTCTCTAGGAGGGAAAATGGCTTGGTTTAAGGTCCTTTTTATAGGAGAGGGTTGAGATTATCCCTGTACGGGAAGGGAAAGAATATTGTGTAATTATGAGCATATCTCTAATTAGTGTATTGTAAGGAAAAATCTATCTAATTTATGGAGGTAATTTGTGGGATTTGATTTAGTTTAGGCATGTGATATAATTTAATTAGGAATGTGATTTATGAGATTTGATTTGATTTCATTTAGTTTGGGAAGGTGATTTATTTAGATTTCTTTAATTCGGGAAGGTGATTTATTTAGATTTTAACATGTGTTTAATGTGTTTGAATATTTTTGGATGTGATTTAATGGGCTTGGAGGCTTTATGGGCGTGTGGTTGGTTGTTTTGGTGGGATTGGTGTGGATTGCGGGGGGTTTTGGGCCAAGGATAAGTTCTGAAACAGAGGTTCAATGAGCAAACCCGAAGCTAAGCAAATGAATTGAGTCCAACAAGGTATTGATTTCTGAATTTCCCTTCCGACGTCCGTTTCCCGCGACTTCCGCAATTTAAAGAGTAGTGCCTCGTACGAGACTCATCATTGGGACTTATATGTAAAAATACAGTTCATAAAGTCACCCCCACTTTGATGGGACTTGTGCAGTGTGTGATGATGACAATCCTATCAAAGTTATGCAATGTATTTTTACTTACCTGGCTCGCCAGTTGCCGCTTGACTTGCATGTTGCTTCGAACTAAGTTGATCTGGTGTTGAGGTGCTGCGACCTTGAGGGTCATCCCTGCAAGATGCTGTGATCTCTAGGAATCACTACCGAACTGAACTGATGAGAGTTGGCCCATTTCCGAACCGTTACTGAGTTGAGATTGTGGTCTATTTCCGAACCGTGCTCCATTTTCGGAGCGCCATTTTCAGTATGCTAAACCTCATTTTGAGGCATCGCTGATGTGATGGTGGTTCATTTTTGAACTGTGCTCCATTTTTGGAGCGCCATTTTCGGCATGCTAAACCTCATTTTGAGGCGTCGCTGATGGTTGTCCATTTTCGGACCGTACTCTATTTTCAGAGTGCAATTTTCGGCATGCTAAACCTCATTTTGAGGCGTCGCTGATGTGATGGTGGTCCATTTTTGAACTGTGCTACATTTTTGGAGTGCCATTTTCGGCATGCTAAACCTCATTTTGAGGCGTCGCTGATGTGATATTGGTCCATTTCCGAACCGTGCTCTATTTTCGGAGTGCCATTTTCGGCGTCTGACGTGATAATGGTCAATTTCCGAATTGTGTTCCATTTTAGGAGTGCCATTTTCGACGACTGATGTGATTTTGGTCCATTTCCGAACTGTTACTGTGAGGTGGTCCATTCCCGAACCGTTACTGAGTTGAGATATGGGTCTTGTTCCCGACTTGAGTTGAGGGTCTTGTTCCCGATTTGTGGGTTTTGTTCCCGATTTGTGTTGAGGGTCTTGTTCCCTGAATTGTGGGTCTTGTTCCCGTGGGTCTTGTTCCCGATTTGAGTTGAGGGTCTTGTTCCCGTGGGTCTTTTTCCCGATTTGAGTTGAGGCTCTTGTTCCCTGAATTGTGGGTCTTGTTCCCGTGGGTCTTGTTCCCGATTTGAGTTGAGGGTTTTGTTCCCTGAATTATGGGTTTTGTTCCCGTAGGTCTTGTTGCCGATTTGAGTTGAGGGTCTTGTTCCCGATTTGAGTTGAGGGCCTTGTTCCCTGAATTTTAGGTCTTGTTCTCGATTTGAGTTGAGGGTCTTATTCCCTGAATTATGGGTCTTGTTCCCGTGGGTCTTGTTCCCGATTTGAGTTGAGGGTCTTGTTCCTGAATTGTGGGTCTTGTTCTCGATTTGAGTTGAGGGTCTTGTTCCCTGATTGTGGGTCTTGTTCCCAAATTGAATTGCGGGTCTTGTTCCCGATTGTGGGTCTTGCTCCCGATTTGAGTTGAGGGCCTTGTTCCTTGAATTTTAGGTCTTGTTCTCGATTTGAGTTGAGGGTTTTGTTCCCTGAATTATGGGTTTTGTTCCCGTAGGTCTTATTGCCGATTTGAGTTGAGGGTCTTGTTCCCGATTTGAGTTGAGGGCCTTGTTCCCTGAATTTTAGGTCTTGTTCTCGATTTGAGTTGAGGGTCTTATTCCCTGAATTGTGGGTCTTGTTCCCGTGGGTCTTGTTCCCGATTTGAGTTGAGGGTCTTGTTCCCTGAATTGTGGGTCTTGTTCCCTGAATTGTGGATCTTGTTCTCGATTTGAGTTGAGGGTCTTGTTCCCGATTGTGGGCCTTGTTCCCAAATTGAATTGCGGGTCTTGTTCCCAAATTGAGTCGCGGGTCTTGTTCCCGATTGTGGGTCTTGTTCCCAAATTGAATTGCGGATCTTGTTCCCGAACTGTGTTGAATGTGGTCTTTATTCCCGAACTGTTTGGAGAGTGGGCTTTGTTCCCGATCTGTGTTAATCGTATGCTTTATTCCCGAACTGATTGTGGGCTTTGTTCCCGAGCTGTGTTAAGAGTGGGCTTTATTCCCGAACTGATTGTGGGCTTTGTTCCCGATCTGTGCTGAGAGTGGGTTTTATTCCCGAACTGAACTGATGGTGGGCTTTGTTCCCGAATTGTGCTGAATGTGGGCTTTGTTCCCTAGGCTTTATTCCCGAACTGTATTGATTGTGGGCTTTGTTCCCGAGCTGTGCTGAATGTGGGCTTTGTTCCCTGGGCTTTATTCTTGAACTGTGTTGACTATGGGCTTTGTTCCCGAGATGTACTGAATGTGCGGTTTGTTCCCTGGGCTTTATTCCTGAGCTTGGGCTTTATTCCGAACTGAATTAGTTGTGGACTTTGTTCCCGAACTGTTGATTGTGGGCTTTATTCCCGAACTTGTGTTGATTGTGGGTTTTATTCCCGAACTAAATTGATTGTGAGCTTTATTCCTTGGGCTTTGTTCCCGAACTTGTGTTGATTGTGGGCTTTATTCCCGAACCTGTTGATAATGTGGGCCTCGACCCTGGGATTCATTCCCTTGGGCTTTGTTCACTGCTAAGAACCATAATCAAGTGCTTACGAGTCTAACATAGATCAATCACTCAAAGTATCAGATATAGGCACATCAAGAGTTTATCGTTTCTAAGATTTCTCTCTAAAGCAAACGATTTCATCATTGGACTTATACCTAACTATTAAAGACTAAGACAAACAATCATTTTTTCTCTTCTTTTTTTTTTCTTTTTTTTCTTTTCATTTTTTTTTCATTCATTTTTTTCATTTTTTTTTCATTTTTTTTCTTTTCTTTTTTCACAATGGTCTTTCTATTATTGCCGTAAATTTTTCTGTTTCTCGGTTTCCTTTTCCCCAATATCCATGTTTGCTAAACTCTTCTTTGACAAGTCTTTTTTTTCCTAACCCAACGGATATCTATGATGGCTTTTAAGACATGGGGTTAACATGATGCGTGTATGCATGAGATGCGTGCGATGTATGAGATATAATATGCATGTGGTTATCAAAAGCATAAAGAGGCAACTTCTATAGGATATATGACTATGGTTGACATGCGGGTTTATAGGAGTGTAGACAAAGGCTCTCGCTGGCGATGGATTGCCCACAACTAGGTCTCCCCACTCAAGGGTCCGAGTGACCAAGTGAGCGCACCTTTTTTATACCCTAAGGTACGTGCCGACGAGTGATGATGCATGACTGACTGTCAAATGGATTTCCTATTGAAGATTCCCCAGAGGGAGGGTGGATCGAACTATCTTAAATACCCTTTCCTCATCGCCTTGGTGACAGGAATAAACAATAGGTCCTCCAAATTAGTCCATCACGGTAAGCTTCGAGTAAATGATTATCTAGGTGCCTTCACTGCTCTTCCTTATGGAAAGGTAGTGAATGATGGAAGACACCAAACCATTACCTAGCTCTAATAGTGCCTTTGATTAAACCCCTTCAACCCACTGCAGACACGGTTAACTAAAGCACAAATCAAAAACATTACAAGACATTATTTCGGGGCCGATTCTCTATCCCCAGTGGAGTCGCCAGACTGTAGGACACAGAAATCGGCGGCGCTGTTCTAGGCTCGCGACCTAGTTGGGAGTACAGAGTAGCCCACGGGGGACTAAACCGGAGAAATAAAATGGAGTCGCCACCTAGTGTGAACTGGGAAATGATTTAAGGCCGCACTCACCCCTCGCAAAGGAAGACCTCAAACCGTTGGGTTCGGAATGGTCCCTTACTTATGCCACTTGTAATGAACAGATTTATGTGATAATATAACCGAGTCTACGCAACATACATATGCAAGAATAACCTATATCTAAGTTTGCATACAACTTATATCTAAGTTTGCATACATAGGAATAGAACCTATATCTAAATTTGCATGCATAAAAGTAAATCGACATATCGGTAAACACGCAATCTCATGAACACATTAAATTGATAAATGCGAAAATATAAATAAACAATAAATGGAAATTAAATACGAAATAATAAAAGACTAATAATGTGAAATAAATGCGGAACAATAAATATGTGACCAAAGAACTTGGTCGTTTTCAATATAGGACTTTGCATACCCGGTTGGACGTATTCCACGTCCAACCGAGCATGCCGTTTCTAGGACGACAAAATAAAATCTAACAAAAGGTGCCATCAGGTCTTACCTTTTAAGTCGCCTCTTGGAATTGCGTTACACGGTTCTCGGAAGGGTCGATGCTCCGCAACGTTTCCGATTTCCTGGTTTAATGTTTTCCTTCGTCCCCTCGCCGTTTTGGGCTGCTGTTTTCTCTGTTTTTGCTGTATTTTCTGGTCGTTTTTGGTTATTTTCTGTGATTTTATTCACTGTTTTGGGGGATTGTTTTGGGTTATTTCTGGACTGTTTTCAGGGGTGTTCAGGGATTGATTTTGTTCATTATTTTGGTAGTATTTTGGGACTGCTTGGGTGGTTGTTTGTTAGCTCGGTTTTGGGTCAGTTTGCTTTGTTTGTTTGGTGGGGTTATTTATGTTTGTTTTCGGTTAGACATGTGGCTGTGTGGTGCCGTGAATGTGTGTGCGTGTGTAAGTGGACAGTGTGTGTCGGTTTGTTTATGGAGGGGCTTGTGATTTGTTTTTAGTCGACAAATGTGTGCCTGGCTTAAGGGACGTGTTTACGTGAGAAAGAGAGAGCAGTTTAGCCTTAGGTGCATGTGTGGTTTTGTTTGTGAGGTGGCGTGGCAGTGCCTTGATTTGTTGATATTGAGCGGCTTGCAGGGCAGTGAATGAGGTGTGCTCTCGTCGTTTATGGAGTGTATGAGAGTGGTTGTTTGTGGAGTCGGTGGATGCGTGGCTGGCAGTTTGTTGGCTGGGTCGAAGGGCTGCTAGGGTTTGTCGGTGAAAGGTTATTTTTGACCTGTTTCACGTTGGTTTCTTGGAGCCGAGAGTGCGGGGCCTTTATTGCCATATGCGTTATTGTCCTGCTGTGTCTCTGTGGTGTGGATTTTTTGTGTTAGCTTGGTTGAAGGGTTAGCCGTGAGAGATCAGAGAGTGGGGAGAGGGTGAAGGGGGAAACATGAGTATTAGGGTTTTTTGTGTCTTTTTGTTTTTATTTATTCACTGGCCGAGAGAGAGAGAGGGATTAAGGAAGAGATAAGTGTTTTAGGGTTTCTTTGATGTTGGTTTTGAGAGAGGCGAGAGAGAGAGTGTGCTAGAGAGAGGATTATGGTTTTTTGTGTTTGGTTTTTGGTTCAGCCGTGAATGAGCTCTCTAGGAGGGAAAAAGGGCTTGGCTTAAGGTCATTTTTATAGGAGAGGGTTGAGATTATCCCTGTACGGGTAGGGAAAGAATATTGTGTAATTATGAGGATATCTCTAATTAGTGTATCGTAAGGAAAAATCTATCTAAATTAGGGAGGTAATTTGTGGGATTTGATTTAGTTTAGGCATGTGATTTAATTTAATTAGGAATGTGATTTATGAGATTTGATTTGATTTCATTTAGTTCGGGAAGGTGATTTATTTAGATTTCTTTAATTCGGGAAGGTGATTATTTAGATTTTAACATGTTTTAATGTGTTTGAATATTTTGGATGTGATTTAATGGGCTTGGAGGCTTTATGGGCGTGTGGTTGGTTGTTTTGGTGGGCTTGGTGTGGATTGCGGGGGTTTTGGGCCAAAGATAAGTTCTGAAACAGAGGTTCAACGAGCAAACCCGAAGCTAAGCAAACGAATTGAGTCCAACAAGGTATTGATTTCTGAATTTCCTTTCCGACGTCCGTTTCCCGCGACTTCTGCAACTTAAAGAGTAGTGCCTCCGTACGAGACTCATCATTGAGACTTATATGCAAAAATACAATGCCTACACTGTAACAGCCCGGTTCAACTCCATGAGCATTTAATTTTGTTTTGCCTTCATTTATGCACTGAGAGCGGTATCCCGGTCCTGATACCAGCATAGCGATGACTCGAAACTCTTGGTTTAGTCTCTGAAACCAGTATACAAGTGTCCAGACACTCAAAGCTAGTCTCCAGAACTGGCACACTAGTCTCACCACTTAAACCCAACCTATAGAACCAGCATTCATACATATCGGTCATTAAATAGGTCAAATGTAGCATGATGGAGCTTCTAGAACCGGTAAAGTCACTTTTGCATAGCCTTTGTAACCAGTATACCGGTGTCGATACCGACGTACTGGTCAATAAAGCAATCAAGTCTTCATTGTCGAGAGAAATTTAGAGAAAATGGGTAGCAATGCTTATAACTCTCATTTTCTCCATTCTTCCTCTCTCAAACACGTCTATACCCCAAAAATTCCCTCTATTCTCCTATACTTCAAGGCAAAATGATGGCTTCCCCCAAACAATTCTCATTTTCTTAGTAAGTATATCACTCTCTTCTATTGATTTCTTTTATCATGCATCTCTAAGTTTGTTTTTGAAAACCCATGAAACCCTAAGATTAGGAACTAAATCATATGGCATGATTGCGTTTAAATAAGTGATTATTCATACTAGAATTGATGACTATGATATGGATTGAGCATTAATTTATTTAAGATAATAAATTTGAAATGGATATTGTATGCCAAATCTTAGGGGTGTGGGAAATGTTTGGAAATTAAGGCTTAGTGGAATTATTTATGGTAATCATGAATTGGCTTTGTTATGAAAATATGGAATTTACATTTGTTATGATTGAGGTTGTGTATGTGCCGGGGGCGTGAGATGCCTAATTTTTGGTGTGGAGTGTGTGTTGTAGTATTGGATGTGAAATGGTTTGTGTTGAAAGCTTGAATGGTATACATGTTAAATACAAGATTATTGTTTTTAGAATCGTTGGAAAACTCCGCTGCCAAACTACCATTTATGGGCTTAGGCGGAGCATGTAAAACCCCCGGCTGTCCCAAGTTCTTACAAGAAACGCACTCCTTGGATTCGAACCCAAGACCTGAAGGTCATATCCTGAGCCCTACACTACCAAGCCATGCCCATTGGGACGTTAAATGCAAGATGATATGGTGTATTTGCAGAAATTACGATTTTTGGATCGAATTGGAGCTGTTACGATTTAGAAATTTTCCGACATATGTAAAAATCATTAGGAGCGTATGCTATCTCACCTTCGCTAAGGATATAAGTAAATACTTTCACTTCCCCAGTAACACGAACTCATATATCATTCATGTGCATTAGTAGAATCATAAGCTTTTTTCAGGTTCTAATTATCCTTAAATTCATACTTGTAGACTCGACGCGGACAGCAGGAACATCCGTCTAGTTTAGCAAGACCTCATGAGCCAAAAAGCCCTATATAGCTTTATGAGTGGATGTAGATAATTTCATGTTTTATATATTTTTTTTAAAGTATTTCGTAACTAAGTTGGTGTTTGTCATGAATGATAACTTTAGAGATTTTTATAAATTACTTTCAAGTTCATGTTGAATCTCCTAGTTATAAATATGTTTACAAGCCATACGTTTTTATATCAAGATTGTTTATATGAATACTACACGTTTTCTAATGCCAGTAAAGTGCCACTCCATCATGTTTAGCCACTCGGGCATGCTCAGGTTGCCTAATGATTTTAATGACCCTATTAAGCTTATTCATTTACACTTTCACGTTCCTCTGCTTACGCGGTGCTAGGTTCCCGCTAAATAGGTTTTAATCCCCCAAGCTACTATATTGGTGCGATTTTTCACGATTATGTTTTGTACTTTAAAGTTTGTAATTACGCATGACATGGCCTTTTCTCAAATTTTGATTTTAGTAAACTCAAGCAGGTTCACCGGTTATTTCAAACTTATTTCTCAATCGTTTATTTCAGCATTCACTCATTAGGTCGCTCCAGTCTTACCCCATACAACTCAGCTTTTGGTTGCATGTTTTACTCCCGATCACTTTTGATGAGGAATCCTCTTTTTGTCAGTCGGAATAGATTATAGCAGATGGACACCAACTAAAATCATAGGTTCGTTCATGACATGGGTCCATTCACACATATTTTGCCATGTAGGCCTCAGGTCCAAGTTATATTATCATTGTGAAACTAAGGTTACAAGTGTATTCACTTAATGTAAGACTTTTTATATTTATATGGTGGAAATGTATGATTTTCAAATGTTATCACATTAGTCGATTATGTATAAATGCATACTGTTGGACAATTATGACCATAGCGTCACTATTTGTAAAAGACATTGTGGTTTTGTACAAATTAACTATATAGCAATGGAAATTGCATTTTATCATTTTGTAATTTGATTACTTAAATATATAAATGATAAAAGTCCTTATGATTAGTTCCGGATTACAAGATATGAGACAATATCAATCCATAACAGTTTAATCATTAAATATCCCTAGTCGTAGTATTATCGAGATTGAACATCGATAATGCGGAATAGACTAGTATTGCAATTGTGCGTGTTATGGAAGCGTAACAACATAGTTCTCATATATTTAAGTATTGGATACTTATGCAAGTGTGATATGAGGTTGTGTTTACCGATGGTACGGAAACATCTTCGCTCTGGATAGACCCCGCGGAATCCCATTGTTAGTATGACTATGTGTCTATGGGAATCCGCATCAGGGTAGGTGTATTTGGTCTTAACCTGAGACTTGCATCGCTAGTACTTGCGACAATCAATATGCTTTGGTTTTGGTCGTCCAGGACTTTAACAGGTTCTGTGTACGCCTCTTCTGGGTTTATTGAGAATCGTAGTGTATTAGGTGTGATGTCAAGACGGAAGTATCACTTTAGTCATATGGAGATGATGATCACGCAGAGATACAAAACTAGTACTCTAATTGGTTGCAACCATCGGGATAATATGACAAGGTAATGATTATCCGATTAAAGAGACTAGTTACTTGTGATCCGATATATGCTTCGTATAGGGCAGACAATATTCCAGCCCCAGGACTAGCATGTGACATCTGATACTAGATCTCAATTGCAATACTACGTATACTACACCTGACATACATTATATATTCATTTAAGAATATTTCTGGAGAATTGGGTAGGCACGGTGCTTTGCTAGAAGCCAACCATGTCTCGTAAATTGGTAAAAACGTAGTACGAAGTACGTACGTGTTCAGATAGTTCGACGACCTGATTTACTGCCAACATATCCAGGGATCTCATGGGTCACTTCTCAAAGATTCACCGATGACGTATGATTCGAATATAATTAATCTAGGATTAATTGCGGAGAGAATTTATCTGGGATAAAATTCTATTGGAAGAGAGAGAACGGTTAATTTGGAATTAATCGATAAAATAATATATTCGATATATTAAACGAAATTAGATTTCGACACGGAATTAAAATTGGATTTTAATTCGGGCTAACGAATTAATTTAGAATTTATTCGCGAGCGACGTGAATAGTAATTTTGCTAGGCATAATTATTTAAATAAATTTGATTTAATTACGTCGCAACGGAAAATTTGTTAATTCAGAATTAACGAACCCGAGCCCGGAATGTGTTTGCGGGCCCACTTGGATTTTGAATTTAAGTGGGGCCCATAAGTCACATCGCAAGTCACATAACAAGCCACTTTAGTGATGGAAGTCAAATCACCTTTTTGTGATTGACATCCAATCACTATTCATGATGGGAGTAGTTGGAAGCCTTAATTGTTTTTTTCCCTCCAATTTGCTTTATGTTTTATGGAAAATCATATACCAAATTTTGTGTGAGACTTTTGAGTTTAGTTTTTGAAAAACAAAACAAAAAGAAATTGAAAAAGCTCTATCTCCCTCTCCATCTCTCTTGGCCGAAACCTACAAGGCAATTAGGGGAAATTTTTATTGCATATATTTCCTTATGCTAGCACATTAAAGAATCATCTAAGGTGATAGGGAAACCTATCCTTGAGCTTGGAATTAACCAGAAAGCTTGGAGCTTGGATTTCAATTCAAAGGAGGAGCTTGGCCGAAACTTCAAGGAAGCAAATTTTTTGTGTTCAACGCATCCAACATCCGTTCTTTGTAAGTATGATTCCGCCATTCTTACTTTTGTATTCACAAGTTTCATTGCTTAAATTGATCTTGGGACACCTTAGAAATCCCAACAATGGTATCATGAAGCCTATTTGAGCATGAAATTTGTTTAGGGTTCTTAACATAAAATTTGGGTATTTTTGATTTGAGCATGTTTTAATCAAATTTTTTATTTGAGTATGCTTGTATGTTGATAACTTAGAGTTATACATGATCAATTTTAAGAAAAATTAATTAGATTAATTTTCCCCAAATTCATTGTGTTGGCCGAATGCTATATGAAACCCTAGGTCATAGTATTTTTTGTTTTTTGATCATTGGATGAGTTTAAAGACATGGATATATTGATTCATGATTCAATCGGATTGAAATCGGAATCAGATATAAAATCCCTACAAATGCCGTGACCATGTAAGCATAAAATGAGATGATTTTTTGTTTCAATAATGTTGGACATGTATTGATGATGAATAAGCATGATTAATTGATTAAATTGATATTTTGGAAATGTTAATTTAGATAATTAATTAATTTAATACACTTTAATTAATTAAATTATGAAATTTGGAAAATTAGAATTTGATTAATTGGGCTTAATTTAGAATTGGGCTTACAATGTTGTATTTGGGCCTAATGGGCTTGGTTGGGCCAAGTTGGTTTATGTCAATTGGATTGGATCCAAATTGGGCCTAAACCATTCCATTTAGTCCAAATATGACAAATGAGCCTTTTATGTTTAATTGGGCCTAATAGGCCGAAATTGGTTTCTTGGCAAATATGGTGATTCCTTAATTAGGCTTTGGTGTTTGGGTTTGACCCATATTGACCAAAGTCCATACCTTAAGAAATTAAGTGAAAGCCCATTGGACTTTAATTTAATGACTTTGGATGTTAATTGGGCTTTGAGACCCATTTAGATTAGATTTGGAATCTAAGTCGTAAAGGCGCATTAAAAGTGTAATTATTTAATTTGGAATTAAATATAGAATTAGTATTGAATACAAATTAAATTAGATTTAAATTGTAGTTCGATATAATTCAAGAATTCATACTTCGATTACTTATTCTTAAACGAGTTGGACTCGCGCAAATCAAATCGTTGTTTGAACATTGGATGATCACTTTATTCAAAGATTAATTAATTGGATTAGATTGGTTGAATAAAATGCTTTGTGTGAATACATGGATGTGTTGAATGAATAATGTATATCAGATGGATATTAGAAGGCAATTTTGGAAATTGTTGTAAATTTAGAATTTATTAAATTGGACCTGCGTGTCCAGCCTTATCTCTCGATTCTTTGTGATTCTCTCTCAAGATCCAAGACTGGCACTGGTTTGTTGGCCAAAGTCAAGACCTTTGTCCATCTAGGATGTGTTTGAATCATGAAGGCTTTGTTCCATATCGTATGTCTTGTCCAAGTTGTGATTTGTTGGCCAAAGTCAAGATCACTTCTTGTCCATCGACATCGATTGCGAAGCTTTCCAAAGTCAATGGGTTCCGCTTAACTGGAATCATTAAGCTTGTTGTGCCAAAGCCAAGGCTTAGTTGATTCAGAGGAAATGGTTAGGAAAATATACTGGATATATTGGCATATATATTGTATATATGTTTCGGACTTGGAGGCCCACCTACCGGATCTAGGAATTGGATGAGATCCAATTGATCTTAGAGATCTACCTAGTTAAATATCATACAGCTTGTTGGCCAAAGTCAAGGTTGTGTGATATTTAACGGGATCCTAGCCCACTAGGAAACAAGGTTTTCCGAGTACTCAATAGAGGGTTAGAGGCTCACCGAAAAATAGTGGGAGGCTAGTATTGAATTTGCAATTTCCTTCAAATACTTAGCTTTACGCGCTTTCAAATTATTTCGTCAATTATATTTATTAGTGGACTAATATTTTATTATTTTCCTTGTAACAGTTAGACCATACCCTACATCGTTAATTGAATAGTTGGACTATTGCGATTAAGATGACAAGAAAGTTAAGCATTAGGGATAATATCATGGGCGATAATGTCTTTAATGGCACAAACTTTCAAGACTGGGATATGAATCTCAGGATTGTCCTGGATCCGAGAAGTTGCTCTACACTATAGAGAGACCTCTTGGGCCTAAGCCCCGACCTGATCAATTGCTTGAGCTAGAGCTTTGGAAGACTCATAGTGATGACAACTCGACTGCTCAATCGGTAATGCTTGCTGCTATGACTCCGCAAATCCGTCTTCAGAATAAGGGATTGGATCCCTATGAGATGATGGCGAAGTTGCATGACCTTCATCGATCTAATCTTAGATCGCAAAGATATGAGTTGTAGAAGAAGCTCTTCCGCGCTCGCATGTCAGAGGGTACGTCTGTTGAGCACCATGTGTCACAGATGATTGCTGACATTGAGCAGCTCGGACAGATGGGCATTTGTTTCGAGGCTGAGACTTCAATAGATTTGATCTTACAGTCTCTCCCCGACACTTGGAGTGGGTTCATCATGAACTATAATATGAAGGACAAAATCTTGGAGAGTTGATGTCCACACTGTGTGAAGCAGAAAAAGAGTTTCAAAAGAGCAAGAAGCACGTGGCGCACTTCGCTTCAACATCTCAGACTCCGAGGGCTTGGCCCAAGGCGACTGGAGGTGCAAAGAAGAAGAAGAAGAAGAAAGGCAAGGCCAAATCGTCAAATCCTTATGGGAAGGGTAAGGACAAATTCCAAGATGTATGTCTGTAGTGCGGTAAGGGGGGTCACTGGAAGCGTGACTGCCGTGAGTACAAGGCACACATGAATGAAATCAAAGCGGGCAAGGCACCAGCTTCAAATATGTTTGTTATAGAAATAAACATGTCTACTACTAGTTTTAAAAACTGAATTTTTGTTTCTGGTTGTGGTACTCATATATGTACTGAATTGCAAGATCTGCAGATTAGCAGGAGACTGGCCTCAGGAGAGATTGACCTCCGCGTTGGAAATGGGACACGAGTCACCATTTTTGCCGTTGACACTTTTGTTTTGGAACTGCCCTCGGGGCATGTACTTAAACTTACAGATTGTTATTATGTACCTAGTTTGACTAGGAATAATATTTCTGTATCTATGTTAGCCCAATGTGGGAATACTTTTGTATTTAGAAACACTGGGTGTTTTATGTATAAAAATGATATGGAGATTTGCACTGCTGATGTAAATAATGGTCTTTATATTTTGAATATGAATCAATCTCAAACATATAATGTAACAAACAAAAGGCTTAAAGTAAGTAACAAAGATGAAACTTACATGTGGCATTGTCGTCTGGGACACATAAACAAGACACATATATCCACACTTTTGAAGAGTGGGTACTTAGACGGATTTGATCCAAATTCATATGACGTCTGTGAATCTTATTTATTAAGCAAAATGCCTAAATCACCTTTTAGCGGTAAAGGTGCACGTGCCATCGAACTGTTAGCCCTCGTTCATAGTGACGTATGTGGACCCATGTCTAGCCAGGCTAGAGGTGGATATGAATACTTCGTAACCTTTACGGATGATGCATCGCATTATGGTTATGTGTATCTTATGAGACACAAGTCGGAAACCTTTGAGAAATTCAAAGAGTTTCAACACGAAGTAGAAAAACAGACCGGGAAAAGTATTAAGACATTACGATTGGACCGTGGTGGCAAATACTTAAGCAATGAGTTTCTTGATTACTTGAAAGAATATTGTATTCTTTCACAGTGGACTCCTCCCGGAACACCGTAATTAAACGGTGTGTCCGAACAGAGAAACCGAACTTTGTTAGACATGGTAAGGTCTATGATGAGTCGCACAGAGCTACCTATTTCCTTCTAGGGATATGCATTGAACAATGCAATACTTATTTTGAATAAGGTTCCATCAAAGTCTGTTCAACAGACTCCATATGAAATATGGACAGGAAAGAAACCGGGTTTCTCATTCCTGAAGATTTGGGGTTGCTGGGCATACGTCTAACATTTGGAAGGTACCAAACTAGAACCCAAATCAAATAAATGCTTATTTGTAGGATATCCTAGGGAAACCAAAGGATATTACTTCTATCACCCACAAGAGAACAAAATATTTGTTGCTCTACATGGGGTTTTCCTTGAGAAGGAATTCCTAAATGCAGTGATAAGTGGGAGGAAAGTAGAACTCGATGAAAATCGGAGTGATACTAACAGTCCATCAGGGATGAGACTGTACCACAATCTTCGAATACACAAGAACCGCGTAGGTCGGAGAGAGTCAGAAAAAAACCTGAGAGGTATGAGTTTCTGATCTCACCTCATGTAGATATTATTCTTATTGAGGAAGATGAACCGACTACATATGAGGAAGCAATACAAGGTATCGACTCCGGTTTATGGCAAGATGCCATGAATTCCGAAATGGATTCCATGTACACCAAACAAGTTTGGACACTGGTTGAAGCACCAGAAGGCGTAAAGCCTATTGGTTGCAAATAGGTCTTCAAGAAGAAGACTAACATGGATGGCAACGTACAAACGTACAAAGCTAGGCTTGTAGCGAAAGGGTATCCTCATCGACATGGTGTCGATTACGATGAAACGTTTTCACCCATTGCCATAATTAAATCCATTAGGGCAATGCTTGCTATTACTGCATATTTCGATTACGAGATATGGCAGATAGACGTCAAAACCGCTTTCCTTAACGAAAACCTTTTGAAGGATGTTTATATGCAACAACCTGACGGTTTTGTCATACCAAGACTTGTAAACAAGGTTTGTAAGTTAAATCGATCCATTTATGGATTGAAGCAAGCATCGCGTTCTTGGAACCAACGTTTTGCTGAGATCATAAAAGAATATGATTTCGTTCAAAACAATGATGATCCTTATGTATATAAGAAGGTTAGTGGGAGCGCACTGACATTCATTGTCCTTTACGTTGATGATGTATTGCTTATTGGCAATGACATTCTCATGTTAACGTCGATGAAAGCTTGGCTTTCATTAAAATTCTCCATGAAAGATCTGGGAGAAGTAGCATTTATTCTAGGAATAAAGATCTACTGGGATAGATCTAGAAAGTTGTTTGGACTCTCCCAGAGCACGTACATTGACAAAGTGTTGAAGAGATTCAACATGGATCAGTCCAAGAGGGGACTGTTGCCAGTGTCATATGGCGTCACTCTATCTAAGGACATGTGTCATATAACTCAAGATGAGATAGACAACATGAGTCGGATACCGTTCGCCTCGGCAGTCGGATCGATCATGTATTCCATGATATGTACACGACCTGATGTCTGTATGCTTTGAGCATGTGTAGTCGCTATCAGGTCAATCCAGGTGATGGTCACTGGATGGCAGTTAAGAATATCCTTAAGTATCTTAGACAAACTAAGGATGCTTTCTTAATCTATGGAGATGGAGAACTTGAGGTAACTGGGTATACCAATGCAAGTTTCCAAATCGATAAAGACGACTGCAAGTCGCAATCCGGGTACATATTTTGTTTGAATAACAGAGTAGTAAGCTTGAAATCTTCCAAGCAAGAGACTGTTGCCGATTCAACAACAGAAGCAGAGTACATTGCTGCAGTTGAGCAGCAAAAAAGGCAGTTTAGATCCGTAAATTTCTAATTAGATTAGGAGTAGTTTCGTTAGCAGCTGAGCCCGTTCCATTGTATTGTGAAAATAACGGGGCTATAGGGCAGGCTAAAGAACCGTGGTCTCATCAACGATCCAATCATGTTCTTCTACGTTTCCATCTGATTTGTGAGATCATACATCATGGCGATGTGAAGATCGAGAAGGTCGCATCAGAGGACAACATTGCAGATCCGCTGACGAAAGCTATTCCTCAGCAAAATTTTGAGCGACATGTACATAGTTCAGGTGTTAGATGCTTGAGTGACTGGCTATAGGCCAAGTGGGAGATTGTTGGACAATTATGACCCATAGCATCACAATTTGTAAAAGACATTGTGGTTTTTGTACAAATTAACTATGTAGCAATGGAAATTGCATTTTATCATTTTGTAATTTGATTACTTAAATATATAAATGATAAAAATCCTTATGATTAGTTCCGGATTACAAGATATAAGACAGTATCAATCCATAACGGTTAATCATTAAATATCCTTGGTCGTAGTATTATCGAGACTGGACATCGATAATGCGGAATACACTAGTATTACACTTGTGCATGTTATGGAAGCGTAACATCATAGTTCTCATATATTTAAGTATTGGATACTTATGCAAGTGTGATAGGAGGTTGTGTTTACCGATGGTACGGAACAGCTTCGCTCTGGATAGACCCCGCGGAATCCCATTGGTAGTATGACTATGTGTCTATGGGAATCCGCATCAGGGTAGGTGTATTTGGTCTTAACCTGAGACTTGCATCGCTAGTACTTGCGATAATCAATACGCTTTGGTTTTGGTCGTCCAGGACTTTAACAGGTTCTGTGTATGCCTCTTCTGGGTTTATTGAGAATCGTAGTGTATTGGGTGTGATGTCAAGACGGAAGTATCATATGGAGATGATGATCACACAAGGATACATAACTGGTACTCTAATTGGTTGCAACCATCGGGATAATATAACAAGGTCACGATTATCGGATTAAAGAGACTAGTTGCTTGTGATCCGATATATACTTCGTACGAGGCAGACACTATTCCAGCCTCAGGCCTAGCATTTGACATCCGATACTAGATCGTAATACGCAATACTACGTATACTATGTATACTACGCCTGACATAGATTATATATTCCTTTAAGAATATTTCTGGAGAATTGGGTAGGCACGTGTTGGTTTTCTATAAGGTCCCAAGGTCAAACAAGACATGAAATTATGTGTGAACACATCAACGGAGGTAGCGGAATACTCACATTGATCGGTTGAGTCGATTTGGAGACGATTCAAGCCCAAAAACGCACTGCCTTTCACGCCACTGCATGCAGTCCACTGCCCTGCAAAACAGAAAATTGGGTGAAGAAACGGAGCTCCAATCATCGTCGGATGGATCCCGTCTCATGGGGGGGAAACCTCCCTACCACCTTCGCAAGACTTGTAGTGTGCTAGCACTTGATTTCTCACCATGAGAAACCACTCTTGCTTCCCTTTAACTCACGCCCAAACTGGTTCCAACCAGTGAACACTCCCTTGTTGCCGTGAGAGAGAAGAGAGAAATGAGAGAAAATTGTGTAATGGTTTGTTAATTAAATGATTTACCAAAAATCAATTTATATTTATGCCATAATTCATTAAATTAATAATAAACTTATGACACAAATTCATGCAAAGGCTTAGAGTGTCAAACACTTCATTTCCATGCAATACCATTGAGTGCATTGTACACAATCTCCATGCAATGCATTAGAGTGTCAAAAAAGCATAATATGACATGTGTCAAAGTTAATGCATATCTTGACATGTGTCATGTGGGCCCCACACGTTTCCCAATGAAAGTGGGCCCACGTGCACTCACGCGTTCGGGTTCGATATTTCCGAAATACCGAGCTTACGTCGCGACGTTAATTCAATCGAATTTAAATAAATAATTACGCCTGGCGAAATTATTATTTACGTCGCTAACGAATTAATTCCAAACTAACTCGTTTGCCCGAATTAAAATCTAATTTTAATTACGCGTCGAAATCTAATTTCGTATAATATATCGAATATATTAATTACCGATTAATTCCAAATTAATCGTTATCTCTCTTAGACGATATTTTATCCCAGATAAAATATCTCCGTAATTAATCCTAGATTAATTTTCTCTCTCTTCTTTATAATCCCAGATTATTCAAGAGTGCAAGTTGTGCGTCATCGGTGGATTATCGGGAAGCGACCCATGAGATCTCCGGATAATCTGGCAGTAAATACGGTCGTCGGAGTATCCGAATCACGTACGTACCAAGTACTACGTTCTACCGATTTACGAGACAAGGTCGACTCCTAGCAAAGCACCAAGTCTTCCCAGTTCTCCGGACATATTCATCAAAGAATATCTAGATCTGTATCAAGCGTAGTATACAATGTATTGTGCATATCGGCCCAGTATCGGATGGTCACGTGCTAGGGCTGGGGCTGGATAAGTGTCTGCCCCGTCCGAAACACATATCGGATGTCTGGTAACTAGTCTCTATAATCGGATATTCATGACCTGGTCATAATATCCCGATTGGATGCGCATCACTAAAAGAGCACTAATACCGTATCCTGCGTGACATCATCTCCATTATGACTGGAGTGATACTTCCGTCTCGACATCACATCCAATACACTACGACTCTCTGATAAACCCAGAAGTGGTGAACACAGAACCAGTTAAGATCCCCCAACCACCAAAACCAAAGTTTACCGATTGTCGTAAGTATTAGCGATGTAAGTCTCAGGTTAAGACTATACACACCTACCTTGATTTCGGCCTCCCATAGACACCTAGTCATAATACCAATGGGATTCCGAAGGGTCTATCCAGAGCGAAGCTGTTTCCCGTACCATCGGTGAAACACGACCTCCTATCGCACTTGCATAAGTATCCAATACTTATATATATGAGAACTATGCCGTTGTGCCCTCACAACGCGCACAAGTGCAATACTAGCCTATTCCGCATTATCGATGTCCAGTCTCGATAATACTACGGCTAGGGATATTTAATGATTAATCCTTCGTGGATTGATACTGTCTCATATCATCTCAATCCAGGAACTAATCATAGGGACCTCTCTTCATTTATATATCTATGGTGATCTAATCACAAATGACGAGAGTGCAATTTCCTTGTTACATAGTTAACTTTGCTACAGCAACACAATGTTCTGTGCAAATAGTGACGCTATGGGTCATATTATCCAACAATCTCCCACTTGGCACATTGCGAGTCACTCAAGTGTCCTACACCCGAACTATGTACGGTTCGCTCAAATTGCTGAGAAAGGTTTTCGTCAGCGGATTTGTTTGATTATCGTTTGACGCGATTTATACGATCATCACATCGCCACGATGTATGATCCGAACGAATCAGATGATATAGAAGTATATATCTGGATCGTCGATGAGACCTTTAATTCCTTAGCCTGTGCTGACGCCTAGCTCAGCTGCTAACAGAACTATATCTAATCTAATTAGATTTATTTTTGATCCAAATGGCTTCTATTGCTGCTTCAGCTGCAGCAATAATCCGCATTTGTTGTTTATTCGGCAACAGTTATCTTGCTTGGAAGATTTCCAGCTCACTGTCCCGTTATTCAAACTTTATAGTACCGCGTAGTATTTAATTTTGGAAACTTGCAGCAGTGATCCCAGTCACTTCAAGTTCTCCTTCTCCATAGTTAAAAGATAGCATCTTTAGTTCTCAGAGATACTAACAGATGTTCTTAACTTCAATCCAGTGACTGTCACTTGGATTGACCTGATTGTGACTCCATATGCTTGAAGCGTATGAGACACCAATACAAGTACATTTTAAATGTACAATTTCCCAGAGAGTGTTAACAACTCCAAATCTATCCCAGTAGATCTTTATTCCTCTAATAAAGGTTGTTACTCCCCAGAATTCTACGGAGAATTTCTATTGAAAGCCAAGCTTTCAACAATAGCTTTATGGGAATTTCACTGTCAGTGCGCTCTCCCACTAACCTCCTTATATACACAAGAATTATTTCGTTTTGAGTCAAATCATAAACCATTATGATTATTTCAAAACGACAGTTCCAAGAACCTTATGCTTGCATCAATCCAAACATGGATCGAATAACCCGCAAACCTTGTTTGTCGGTTATACAAAATCGTCAGGATGATGTTGTAAACATCCTCCAAAAGGTTTCCTTTTCAGGAAAGCGATTTTGATTTGTAACTAACATATTTCATAAATGAAATATATAGTTATCAATAAGCATCTTCAAAATGGATTTACCATGGCAACATGTAAAAAGGTTGAACCGTTATTAACATAATGTTGATAACGATACCTTTCCGTCAAAACCTTAGCTTTGCACGTTGGTATGTTGCCTTCCATGTATGTCTTCCTTGAAGACGTTTAACGTACCATAGGCACAATGCCTTGTGGTACAACAACTAGTATCCAAACATAGTTGTTATACATGGAATCCATTTCGGATTCATGGCACTTTGCCATAACAGGGAGTCGATACCTCGTATCACTTCCTTATAACGTAGTCGGATGGTACACCTCCATAAGATTGACATCTTTATGAGAGGTTAGATCAGAAACCCATACCCTAGGTTGTTTTCTGACTCTATCCGATCTACGAGTTTCTTGTGTATTTGAAGATTAATGGTATAGTTTCATCATAGATGAACTATTTGTGTTCCATTACGGACTTCGTGCCTTGAACAGTATTACTCCGATTTTCATCGAGTATCACTATCCTCCCACTGACCACTGCATATCGGTATTCCTCTCAGGAAAAACCGCATGGTGAGCAACAATTACATTGTTCTCATGTGAGATATATAAGTACTATACTTAAGGTTTCCCTTAGGATAACTTATATTGACACTTATCCAATTTGGGTCTTTTAGTTTGGTATCATCCAAACGTTATGCCTGGCATACCCAAATTATCAGGAATGAGAAACCACGTTTCTTTCCTGTTCATATCCTATATGATATCTGTCAAACAGATTTATATGGAACCTTATTCCAAATAAGTTTTTGCACTGTTAATACATATCCTGTTGAAGGAAATAGTAGCTCAGAGCGACTCGTGATAAACTTTATCATGTCCAACAAAATTCGTTTTTTGGTTTGAACACACCGTCTAACTGACGTGTCTCGGGAGGAGTCCTCATATGAAAGAATACCGTACTCTTTCATGTACATTAGAAACTACTGCTTAAGTATTTTCCATTACGGTCTTGCCGTGGCGGAATAATACTATAGCCGATCTGTTAATTTACTTCGTGTCGAAACTTCAAAAGTTTCCGATCTGTGTTCTTCAAAAGAAACACATAACCACAACGCGATGCTGCATCCGTTAAGGTCACGAAATATTCACGTTCACATCTAGCCTGGCTAGATATGGGCCCACTTACTTCACCATGAATAGGGCTAACAGATCGGTGGCCCTTTTACTATTACCAAGTAAATAGTATTTTAGGTATTTAACCTAATAAACTAGATTCGTAGACCTTATTTGAATAGTCAAATCAGTCCTAGTACCCACTTCTCAAAAGTACGGATATACGAGTCTTGTTTAATTGTGTCCTAGACAACAATGCCACAAATAAGTCTCCATTGATCAAATCAATTTGAGCTATTTATTTGTCATTTATATGTTTGAGATTTTATTTATATTCAAAATATAAATTATGTTATTTACATCCAATGTATTTATCTCAGTATCAACTTTATATAATGAAACACTTTAGTGTTCTAGAATATAAAGGTTTTATCCGCATTGGATTAAACACTGATATAGAGATAATGTCTCTAGTAAAACTAGTTACATAATAACATTTCCTAATTTAGGTACCTGCCCAAAGGGTAGTTCCCAAACTTAGGTATTTACGGTCGAAACAGCGACTTTCGTCCCGTTTCCAATCCGCAAAGAAATCTCGGCTTGAAGCCAGTATCCAGCTCACAGCGGATTCTGAACGTCAATACATATATGTATTATGTACCACACTAAGTATTTAAAATTCAATTTCAATACTAGTAGTGAACATAACTTTGACAAATATTTTTTAAAGTTAGAGCCTCGCCCTTTCTTTAATTCCTTCGTGTCTTCCATATCCAAATGGTAGTCACTTTGGGATATGACAATTATCCTTTTCAATATTTCACAAACCTTTGGCCAAGCCTTGGGTTTCGGAATATCGAAACGATGTGCACCTTGTGCTACATGCCCAATTGCAAACTTTGACTTTTCTCCACTAGAATAGTCAAATCATTCTTCAAGAATTATTAATTGCAATTTTAATACTTTTAAATCTAAAGATAGATTTATTATAAGTATATTAATTAAGCACTAAAGTCATCATCACATAAATCTTCCAAAGACTTTATGCTCTACTATTTGCTTAATAATGGGCTTAGTCATAATAAGTTATTTTATCAAATAAATTAACCTATTATTAATTCCCAATTGAAAATTAAATCATTTAAAACATTTAATCCAAGGATTATATATTTTAAATATTCAACCTTTCAATTCTATCTTGATTTCAATAGTCCAACTATTTAATCAATTTTAATAAGGTACTATTTATTATAATGATTACAATAATCCAATTATTTAATCAACTATAATTTTAATATTGATTACTATAATCCATTTATAAAATCAACTATCATTTTAATTCAATTATATTGATTACTATAATCCAATTATAAAATCAACTATATATTGAATAAGTTTGTATATAGTCCAACTATATATTTTAAAAACAACATAAAATATTAGTCCAACTAATACTTTTGATTAATACGACGAGAGTAAAATATAAATGAGCGTGTTTAGCGAGTAATTGAACGAATGTTGCAAATTCAATACTTGCCTCCCACTATTTTTCGTCGAGCCTCTAACCCTCTGTGGAGTACTCGGGAAACCGTGTTTCCTAGTGGGCTAGGATCCATTAAATAACACACAACCCTGACTTTGGCCAATAAAAAGCTGTATGCTATTTAACTAGGTAGATCTCACAGATCAATTGGATCTCATCCAATTCCTAGATCCGGTTAGGTGGACATCCAAGTCCGAAACATATATACAATATATATGTCAATATATCCAATATATTTTCCTAACCCTATCCTCTGAATCATCTAGGCCATGGCTTTGGCCAAAAACAAACCTAATGATTCCAGTTAAGCGGGACCCATTGACGAGGAAAGTTTCGTAATCAATGTCATTGGACAAAAAGTGATCTGACTTTGGCCAATAAAAATCACGATTTGGACAAGACACCGATATCTAACAAAACTCTCATGATTCAAGTACATCCTAGATTGACAAAGGTCTTGACTTTGGTCAAAAACAAACCAATGCCAACTTCGGATCTTGAACAAGAATCATTCAATGGAAGGATATTTGCTTAATATATGTTGAGGGATTTTCGCATGCAAATTGGCTACCAATTTAATTATCTTTGTTAAGGTCTCATCATCATACACCCTTAAACATGCATTCTAAATACATAATAAAGCGAGTATGAAATAAAATAATAACGATATGCGGATGGATACTTTACACATTGATCCTAGATCAAATCTCTCTCTTTCTCACTCAAGCTAGCACTTGTACTACTTCTACCCGTTACACTACACTTCTAAAGAAACCTCATATACATAGAGGGGAATAGGTGAGAAGAGAATACAAAGAGAAAGAAGGTGATAAGGCTGGACACGCAGGTCCAATTTAATAAATCAAATTTATTACAACAATTTCCAAAATTGCCCACCCCTAATATCCATCCGATATACGTTATTCATTCAACACAACCATGTATTCACACATACAAGCATGCTATCAATCAATCTAATCAAATTAATTAATCTGATAATTAAGTGATCATCCAATGTTCAAACAACGATTTGATTTTGTTCGAGTCAAACTCGTTTTTGCGAATAAGTACTCAAAGTACGAATTCATGAATTAAATTAAACTACATAATTAAATCCAATTTAACATGTATTTAATACTAATTCACTATTCAATTCCAAATTGAATATTGCACTTTATTTAATAAACCTTTACGATTTAAATTCCAAATTCAATCGCGTCGGGACTCAAAGTCCGATTAACGTCCAACGTCAATTTAATTAAAGTCTAATGGGCTTCAATTAATTTCTTTAGGCATGGGCTTCGGCAACCAAAGCCCAATAGTGGAATCACCCAAAATGCCTTAGAAATCAATTTCGGCCCATTAGGCCCAATTAAACTTTAAAGGTTCATTAGTCGCAATTGGGCTTTATGGTTAAGGTTTTGGGCCCAATTGGATCCAATCCACTTGGCCTAAACCAAACTTGATAAATCAAGCCCAATAGGCCCAATTACAACTTAAATTCTAATTTCCAAAATTAGGCCCAATTAATTAAATCCAAAAATCCAATTTTCACAATTTAATTACCAAAAGTGCATTACGATGATTAATGACCTAAATCGATATTTCCGAAGCACCAAATTAGTCCAATTAATCATGCTTAATTCATTATCACATGTCAAACACACATAATGAAAAATCAAACCCATAAACATGCTTGCTAAGTCTCGGCCAAGGAAGGTTATTTTGTCCGATTTGAATTCAATCCGATTAATTACACAATCGACAACGTATTAACTTCCCGAATGATTTCATACACATCCAATGTTCATAAAATCAAAATATACCAAGACATTAAGGGCATATACCATTCGGCCAACCATGGAATTTAGGGTTTATGTTCAATTCAAAGTACAATCCAATTGACATTAAATTAACATCATCCTACATGATTTTAACTCATCCAATGATTAAAATCAACAAAATTCCAATGATTCAAAATCAATATTACATTCGGCCAAGCATATAATTTGGGGAAAATAATTCCAAATCATTTTTCATCAAATTAGTCCAACCAAAATGAATTTAAACATGTTATAAGCATACTCAAACATTCAATTCATTCAAATCATGCTCAACAAACATTTACCCAAATTTTAAGCCCTACAAATTTCATGCTTGCAACTTTAGCTCATGATGCCATTGTTGGTTTTCTATAAGGTCCCAAGATCAAACAAGACATGAAATTATGTGTGAACACATCAACGGAGGTAGCGGAATACTCACATTGATCGGTTGAGTCGATTTGGAGACGATTCAAGCCCAAAAACGCACTGCCTTTCACGCCCACTGCATGCAGTCCACTGCCCTGCAAAACAGAAAATTGGTGTGAAGAAACGGAGCTCCAATCTTCGTCGGATGGATCCCGTCTCATGGGGAACCTCCCTACCACCTTCGCAAGACTTGTAGTGTGCTAGCACTTGATTTCTCACCATGAGAAACCACTCTTGCTTCCCTTAACTCACGCCCAAACTGGTTCCAAACCAGTGAACACTCCCTTGTGTTGCCGTGAGAGAGAGAAGAGAGAATGAGAGAAAATTGTGTAATGGTTTGTTAATTAAATGATTTACCAAAAATCAATTTATATTTATGCCATAATTATTAAATTAATAATAAACTTATGACACAAATTCATGCAAAGGCTTAGAGTGTCAAACACTTCATTTCCATGCAATACCATTGAGTGCATTGTACACAATCTCCATGCAAAGCATTAGAGTGTCAAATAAGCATAATATGACATGTGTCAAAGTTAATGCATATCTTGACATGTGTCATGTGGGCCCCACACGTTTCCCAATGAAAGTGGGCCCACGTGCACTCACGCGTTCGGGTTCGATATTTCCGAAATACCGAGCTTACGTCGCGACGTTAATTCAATCGAATTTAATAATAATACGCCTGGCGAAATTATTATTTACGTCGCTAACGAATTAATTCCAAACTAACTCGTTTGCCCGAATTAAAATCTAATTTTAATTACGCGTCGAAATCTAATTTCGTATAATATATCGAATATATTAATTTACCGATTAATTCCAAATTAATCGTTCTCTCTCTCTAGACGATATTTTATCCCAGATAAAATATCTCCGTAATTAATCCTAGATTAATTTTCTCTCTCTTCTGTTATAATCCCAGATTATTCAAGAGTGCAAGTTGTGCGTCATCGGTGGATTATCGGGAAGCGACCCATGAGATCCCGGATAATCTGGCAGTAAATACGGTCGTCGGAGTATCCGAATCACGTACGTACCAAGTACTACGTTCTACCGATTTACGAGACAAGGTCGACTCCTAGCAAAGCACCAAGTCTTCCCAAGTTCTCCGGACATATTCATCAAAGAATATCTAGATCTGTATCAAGCGTAGTATACAATTGTATTGTGCATATCGGCCCAGTATCGGATGGTCACGTGCTAGGGCTGGGGCTGGATAAGTGTCTGCCCCGTCCGAAACACATATCGGATGTCTGGTAACTAGTCTCTATAATCGGATATTCATGACCTGGTCATAATATCCCGATTGGATGCGCATCACTAAAAGAGCACTAATACCGTATCCTGCGTGACATCATCTCCATTATGACTGGAGTGATACTTCCGTCTCGACATCACATCCAATACACTACGACTCTCTGATAAACCCAGAAGTGGTGAACACAGAACCAGTTAAGATCCCCCAACCACCAAAACCAAAGTTTACCGATTGTCGTAAGTATTAGCGATGTAAGTCTCAGGTTAAGACTATACACACCTACCTTGATTTCGGCCTCCCATAGACACCTAGTCATAATACCAATGGGATTCCGAAGGGTCTATCCAGAGCGAAGCTGTTTCCCGTACCATCGGTGAAACACGACCTCCTATCGCACTTGCATAAGTATCCAATACTTATATATATGAGAACTATGCCGTTGTGCCCTCACAACGCGCACAAGTGCAATACTAGCCTATTCCGCATTATCGATGTCCAGTCTCGATAATACTACGGCTAGGGATATTTAATGATTAATCCTTCGTGGATTGATACTGTCTCATATCATCTCAATCCAGGAACTAATCATAGGGACCTCTCTTCATTTATATATCTATGGTGATCTAATCACAAATGACGAGAGTGCAATTTCCTTGTTACATAGTTAACTTTGCTACAGCAACACAATGTTCTGTGCAAATAGTGACGCTATGGGTCATATTATCCAACAGCACGGTGCTTTGCTACAAGCCAACCATGTCTCGTAAATTGGTAAAAATGTAGTACGAAGTACGTACGTGTTCGGATAGTCCGACGACCTAATTTACTACCAACATATCCATGGATCTCATGGGTCGCTTCCCGAAGATTCACCGATGACGTATGATTCGAACATAATTAATCTAGGATTAATTACAGAGAGAATTTATCTGGGATAAAATTCTATTAGAAGAGAGAGAACGATTAATTTGGAATTAATCGATAAAATAATATATTCGATATATTAAACGAAATTAGATTTCGACGCGGAATTAAAATTGGATTTTAATTCGGGCTAACGAATTAATTTAGAATTAATTCGCGATAGACGTGAATAGTAATTTTGCTAGGCATAATTATTTAATTAAATTTGATTTAATTATGTCGCAATGGAGAATTCATGAAATTCAGAATTAATGAACCCGAGCCCGGAATGTGTTTGCGGGCCCACTCGGATTTTGAATTAAGTGGCCCACAAGTCACATCGCAAGTCACATCGCATGTCACTTTAGTGATGGAAGTTAAATCACATTTTTGTGATTGTGATTGACATCCAATCACTATTCATGATGGGAGTAGTTGGAAGCCTTAATTTTCTTTTTTCCCTCCAATTTGCTTTATGCTTTTTGGAAAAGCATATACCAAATTTTGTGTGAGACTTTTGAGTTTAGTTTTTGAAAAACAAAACAAAAAGAAATTGAAAAAGCTCTATCTCCTTCTCCATCTCTTTTTGCCGAAACCTACAAGGCAATTAGGGGAAATTTTTTTGCAAATATTTCCTTATCCTAGCACATTAAAGAATCATCTAAGATGATAGGGAAACCTATCCTTGATCTTGGAATCAACCACAAAGCTTGGAGCTTGGATTTCAATTCAAAGGAGGAGCTTGGCCGAAACTTCAAGGAAGCAAATTTTTTATGCTCAACGCATCCAACATCCGTTCTTTGTAAGTATGATTCCGCCATTCTTACTTTTGTATTCACATGTTTCATTGCTTAAATTGATCTTGGGACACCTTAGAAATCCCAACACATACATGTTCATTCGTAAATAAATAGGTTATTTTATTAGTCCTTTCATATATTGCATATTCAGGTCATAGGCTTGGGGATAATTGGATTATCTCTTACTGGTCACATCCTGGATATACTGGGATGGGATAAAGTTGGTATCAGAGCACGATTTTATAGTTATATGACTACAGTGGTAGAGTTATAATATTTTGCGTAATAAGTATGTTTGGGATCCTCGTATGTAAGCTATCACCCTTTGTGGTTCCATCGACTCAAAGTAGGTCTTTCAATCATTGATTATATTATTTTGTGTATATTCTTTGTTCCTTAACCATTTCCTTGATTTCGATGTAGACATTCATGGCCTCTAAAAAGATGTATGCCTACTAGAGCTAATCCAACTACGTTTGCCTCTAACCAAAACCTAGTGGAACCTCGCGATTCAGTAGAGGAGTCGGGGCCAGCCTAGGATGTGGGTAATTTGGCATGAGATGTACGATATATGCGATAATCCATGGATAGGTTGGTGGAATTACTCTCCCGCCAAAAAACAGCAGCAACCTATACCATTTCCTACGGAACTGATCGGTGAAATCACACATGTAACGCAAGCGCACGTATCACTCAAGTAGTATAAAAATATCGATCCTACGAGGACTTAATTTCTACTATTGTTATTAATTATTGATGCTAAATATTTACGGGAATCTAATTAAAGGGAGAAAGGAATGATTGCTTGATTGGTTGGTTAAATGTGGATTTGCTAAATAAATAAAAACACAAAAGAAAATACTAAGGAAATTAAACAAAAGACACAAACATCTAGGGTTGCGATTTCACACAATATTATTCTAATGATGCATTGATTCTCTTTTATATGCGTAATAAATCAGTCTGTTAACCTGGAACACGAAGATATGCAAAAGCCCATTCCGATGGTCAGATGCAAACACCCAAAGTAACCTATTTAAATATATTCCTATGTTAACCAAGTTATCCGAATTCATTAAGTTCAAGTTCCAATTGTGGATACCCCCGCCCGGCAGGTATATGTCTATCCTGTAAGGAAATCTACCTAAGGGACATCTACCCCAAGATGAGATCGTGAGCTATTGAATCTAAGGCTAAAACCTAAAATCCATTTTCTAAGTTCATTTTAAGTTTACCATATCAATCTTATTAGTGGCCAATTAATTAGAAGCATTGAGCTTAAGATTCAATAAACAAACCAAGTATTAAACATAATATAATTAAATCAATTATTAAACTCATGAATATTGTGCTTCATCACTTCCCTAGAACAAAATAAAATAC
>SKCR01048676.1:0-39790 GCA_019454045.1 Zanthoxylum bungeanum
CAACAGGATCCACCTAATCAATCTAGCCTTAGCATCTTTCTTCGAAAGGAGGTACTTGAGGCTGTATGGTCGGTGAAAATGGTGATAGGAGAGCCGATTAGGTATGCACGAAATTTGTCTAAGGCAAAGACTACTGCCAGCAGTTCTTTTCAGTTGTGGAATAGTTCATTTGAGCACTGTTTAGAGTTCTGCTGGCATAATACACACAAAAAAGGTTTCCCTTCTCGTCTTTGTCCTAAAACTGCCCCAACTGCGTAATCACTAGCATCACACATAATCTCGAATGGTAGATTCCAATCGGGTGGTTGCATGATTGGGGCAGAGGTGAGTTTATGATTAGCATCCTGAAAGCACCTTCACACTCTGTGTCCATTCAAATGAAGAATCTTTAGCAAGAAGGTTACACAGTGGTCTAGAGACAAGGAGAAGTTCTGTATGAATCTCCTATAGAAACCAGCATGCCCAAGAAATGATCGCACATCTTTAACAGTTTTGGGTGTTGGTAGCTTAGATATCAGCTCGATCTTTGATTTATCGACTTCAATGCCTTTGGATGAAACGATATGACCTAAAACGATTCCGGAGAGACCATAAAGTGACACTTTTCCCAGTTCAAAACGAGGCCTTTTTCCTGACATCGACTTAACACTGCTTTCAGGTTAAGTAAGCATGTATCAAAGGAATCGCCAAATACTGTTAAATCATCCATAAACACCTCCATACACTTTTCAATCATATCACTAAAAATGCTCAGCATGCATCTTTGAAAAGTAACAGGGGCATTACATAAACCAAATGGCATGCGGCGAAAGCATAGTTCCGAAAGGGCAAGTGAATGTGGTTTTCTCCTGATCTTCCAAGGAGATCTCAATTTGGTAATACCCTGAATACCCATCTAGGAAATAGTAAAATGGGTGACCAGCAACCCGCTCAAGAATTTGATCGATAAAGGGGAGTGGGAAGTGGTCTTTTCGGGTGGCGCATTCAACTTTCGGTAATCGATACACATACGCCAACCTGTGACTACCTTGGTAGGAACCAGTTCTCCTGCCTCATTCTTCACTACAGTGACTCCCGACTTTTTAGGGACAACCTGCGTAGGACTAACCCATTTACTATCAGCAATTGGGTATATAATACCCGCGTCTAGTAACTTTATCACTTCATTTCTCACCACTTCTTTCATAGTGGGGTTAAGCCTACGTTGAGGGTCTCTACGAGGATAGCTCCATCTTCTAGGTGAATTTTATGGAACAAATCAAGGGGCTAATACCTTTGATGTCTCCTATGGTCCAGCCAAGTGCGGATTTATGCTCACTCAACATCTCAAGTAATCTCTACTCTGCGATGCACTAAGCTCTGAGGAAATGATAACAGGGAATGTATCTCCTGATCCAAGGAACGCATGTTGCAGTCCTTCTGGTAAGGGCTTCAATTCAATTTTGGTGTTTCGACCGAAGAAGGTTTTGGTCTATCCCTTTCCTCTGGCAAAGCCTCAAACTGCGGCTGCCAAACAGAGTAACCTGTAGCAAGGTCCGGAGGATTGGTTATTCAAGAGTGTCTAAAAGGGTCGAATCCGGAAGGAGATGATCGGGAGGGTCAGACTCATGTAGAGTGGGTGCCAATTCTGGCACAATTGTATCTATGAGGAATGTCTGATGACATTCATCGTCATCATGTGGCTGTTTCCCGATGTGAAAAATGTTCACTTCTAGTGTCATGTTTCCGAATGACAATTTCATGAGACCATTCCTACAATTGATAAGAGCATTTGCTGTAGCAAGGAAAGGTCTACCCAGGATAAGAGGAATTTTGATTCGGTTTTAACTACGGACTGGGTGTCTAAGATCAAGAAGTCAACGGGATAATAGAATTTGTCAATCTGGAGTAAGACATCCTCTACTACCCCTCGTGGGGTTCTGACAGAACGATCCGCTAACTGTAAGACTACTGACGTAGGCTTGATCTCTCCAAGACCTAACTGCGTATATATGGAATACGGCATGAGATTCACACTCGCGCCCAAGTCTAGTAATGCCTGACCAAACTCGCATGTACCAATATGGCAAGTGATGGTGGGACACCCCGGGTCTTTATATTTTGGTGGGGTCTTTTGTTCAATCACTGCACTAGCTTGTTCCGTTAGGAACGCAGTTTTCTTCACATGGTGCTTCCTTTTCATGGTACATAGATCTTTTAAAACCTTAGCGTATGTGGAACCTGTTTGATTACATGTAACAAGGGCAGGTTTATCTTTACTTGCCTAAGGTGTTCTAAGATCTCACTGTTCGGGTCTGCAGCCTTGGTGGCTGGCCTAAGGGCTTGGGGAAATGGTACTCTAACTGGGTCTTCCTGAGGAGTTTCTACACTATTATCCTGGGTCGGATCTGTTATGTTTGGGGTGTCTTTTACTCCTACCTCCTTACCACACCTAATAGTTATGGCATTAACGCCTTTTACATTCGCACCTCCCTGATCAGCCTGTGCCATGTGTTGCCCTTGAGGATTAGGTTGAGCTTGGGAAGGGAATTTCCTTGTTCATTCACACTCAATACGTTGGTTAACTTGGAGATTTGGCTTTTAATCTCCTTGTTGTCCTCAGCTAGCTGAGCTATTAAGGATTCAAACTTCTGATGGGTTGATTCAAACTTCTGATTGGTCTTACTTTGAGTTTCCACAAAGGCTTGCAGGTGTCCTCTAAGGAGTTCCTAGGGATGGCAGGTGTGTGATACTGAGGTGGGGTACTGTAACTCCTAGGCTGTGGTGTCTGAGTCGACTGATGAGAGTCTTGTTTCCAACTGAAATTGGGATGGTTTCTCCAACCAGGGTTATAAGTGTCTGAGTACGGTGTGTAGGGTTTCCTATACGTTCCTAATGCATTGCATTGACTCTCATATGGGTCCCTAGTTGTAGGGCACTCTTGTGTCAAATGATCGGTCCTGTTACAAACAGCACAAACTTCCTGAGGCTCTAAGTTGGCTACTGTCATAGATTTATTGTCCTTAGCTAGTAAGGTTCCCATTTGTCTGGCTAATAGTTCAACTTTCGCCTTAAGGCTGTCCTCCTCTCAAATGGTGTACGCTTCTAATGGGAGGAGTGAGGTGTGTCCTATCAGTGCTATCCATGGAATTAGGTCCAGTCCAGGTATGAGACTTCTTAGCTAGGTCATCTAGGTACTCGAGGGCCTCATCAGGGTCATTTTGGATAAACTTACCGTTACACATTGTCTCAACGAATTGGCGCTCCCTAGGTGTCAATCCATCATAGAAGTAACTAACTAAACGCCAACTCTCAAAACCATGGTGGGGACAACTAGCTAACAATTCCTTATACCTCTCCCATGTTTGGTAAAGGGTCTCACTGTCTTTCTGGGAAAGGTAGAGATTTGTTTTTTAAGGGCATCCGTCTTGTGGTGTGGGAAATATTTATCAAAGAATGCCCGGGTCATCTCGCCCCACGATCCTATTGACCTAGGTCTTAAAGAGTACAACCAACTCTTAGCTTTGTCCTTAAGGGAAAAAGGGAAAAACTTAAGTCTGATTGTGTCTGTAGTTCCAAACCGGTCATGGAAAGTCGCTACTACCTCTTCAAACTCTCTAATATGCAAATAGGGATTTTCGTTCTCCAAACCATGGAAGGTTGGAAGATACTGTATCATCCCAGGTTTAAAATCTACGGGTGGTGCATTTGGAGGAAACAGATACACGAAGGTGTAGCTGTACGAGTTGGGTGGAGGTACTCTTCAAGAGTCCTCCTAGGTGGTCTCTCGTAATCACTCATGTGTGTGCACTAGATGTGGAGGGTGTGAATAGTGGATTGTCAAACAAACTCTCTGAATCAGAATTCTCTTCTTCAGTTCTAACGAACCTACCAAATCTATCCCTACGTCTAGGCATGCAATTTAAGTTCAAATAATACTAGGGAAAAAAATATGAATAAAAAAAAAGAATAACCTAAAATTCAAAATCTAAGTAAAACTAAAACAAATAGAACAACTAGAATAAATACTAAGATAAAAAGAACTAATTAAGAATAAAAACTAAATTACTAAAAGAAAATAAACGAAAATAAATAAATAAAAGGAACGAAGTTACCGCTTCGTTATTGACAAAGCAAACCTGGTCCTTTTGCTTGTAAACCGTCTCCCCGGCAACGCGCAAATTTTGATTACGCCCAAATATGACTCGCGGTTATCGCAGTACAGTTGGGGTGTCGATTCCACAGAGAGATGGTTACAAAGAAACTGATTCACTAAATCAAGAACTTTGAGCAATAACTGATTTTAAGAAAAGATTAAATTGCAATGGAAAATTAAAGAATTCAAAAACTTCAAAGATTTTAATAATAATGAGAAAAATAGCAAAGCATCAGGATCCCCTCTTGCACCTATTACTTATATTCCGTTATTGATTCATGTTATTACTCAATTAAGGATTTCACGTCCCAAATCCAAAATTGGAAGATATTCAATTCTACACCAGTTCAAGTTCTAAGGTAATTGTTATTCAATTTCTTCTTCTACGTTCACAACTCACAAGGTTATCGTTACAACCTATCTACGACGACAATATACCCTCGGGCAATACTGCAGCAGAAGATCAACTCGCAAAACAAACTTAATCTATCAAACCAATTTTACTAACAACACATAGAAAAAAGCATGACTGAATCTATATGTAAACTAATAAAATATGATTCTCAATTAATCAAAAGAATAAAGAGATAAATAGAATAACAATTGTATTAATTAATTAAAATCATTCATGAATCAAATAACAAAAATACAAGAATTGGGTACAAGAGTTCGCCCTTAGCTTTGCTTGGGAGATTAGTTCCGCATGCTAGATGAAGAAACAACAGAGATAGATGGAGAAATCATGGGTTCTGATCCCGGGAATTTGCACGGCTCTGTGTTTCTCTTTGGTATTTGTGTAACTAGCCTCTCTTGTGTTTTGGACGAAGTCTCATATTTATAGAAGTGTCAGGGTGTCATTAGGATTTCAGAAAACCTAAAATTCGAGACCTGCAACGCGTAGGATTTGCTTGCGCAGCGCCGCGGCGCTGATCCGTCTGGAAAATGTATGCAATTTGGCATTCTGGGGGCGCCGAGGCGCCTGCTCTCTTCGTTGGCGCCTCGGCGCCAATTGGCTTCTTCTTTATTTCAATTTGCTTTTGACTTAGTCAACAACTCAACTTTGTTTCTCACCTTTTAATATCTTTCACGCCACCTTCTCTTAAATTGTGGTCCCACGTGATGCTTTCCAATTCAGGTCAAAGTCAATACTGCTTCCCCCTTTTTTATTCTTTCTGTTTTTTTGGTCAACTTATTACTTTCTCTCTCCAACAATATCACGTTTTGTTCTCTTCTAAAATGGCGCCGTGGCGCCTTACTCCCTGGATTTTGTATGCGATTGTGGCGCCGCGGCGCCAGTTCAATCTTTATTCTTCGCGTTTTCGGCTCTCGTGTGTATCCTATGTATCTTTAAATATTTGCAATTGTCCCAAGATCCATGTATTAATATTCCTACAAATAAAAATCACTAAATTAGTTTAAATAATAAATATTTCTAAATTAATATAACAATCAAAATTATGTGATAAAATATAAAATATATAACTAAATACTAAACAATAAACCTAGATAAGTGATGTTTACAAGTATATTTTCATGCACTTATCAGGTGGCAAAACGAATCAACGAATCGAATTTACATCGAATCCTAAACGAATCGAATCAAAATGTGAGGGATTCGTATTCGATTCGTTTATTAAACGAATCATAATATCAGGATTCGTACTCGATTCGTTTATTAAACGAATCGAATACGAATAAACGAATCCTGACCCAAATTGCCACCTCTATTGAAACCTACCCAAAAAAAATTGATTCCTAATTAATTAAAATTGGAATCTATCCAATTAAATAGAATACCATATTTATCGATTTCTAGTCACTGCCATTTGCTATTTGCTATTTGCAGTATAGTTTCTAATTGCAGCAGCAGTGGCTAGCGCACCATCAAATCAGTTACAGTTGAAGCTCCCCTAAACATACATTTTCTGCTAAACAACCAGTTGCCTACTAAACAACTAGTTGCGATAGAGGCAGAAAGCTGTTTTTTGAATCTCAAATTAGGTTTAAATAAGATCCTAAACGGGTTCTAATATCGGTTCCAAAAATAGATTTGGTTCCGATTAAATGATCTGATTTCGGTTCTTAGCACTACAGAACTACAACGAGAACCACACCACTTAAAATCGATTCTTTAATTTTTAAAATTAAAACCGACTCTAAAAGAACCGATTCCGACTCTTAATCCGAAAAATCGATTTGGTTATTTCCATTCCGGTTAGAGCGGGAATCGTTGCTCATATTATTTTTATGAAAATTCGGAAGTGTATCGGTTTTTTCTACGAAAATTTTGTGGGTATATTTTATCCTTTTAACTAAATTTAGAGTCTTTCAAAAAAAAAAAAAAAACTAAATTTAGAGAGTATCTGTATATGTCTATTTTGGAAATTAAAGGAGTGTGTTTGACTATTCTAATTTTTCCCCAATTTTTAATTTTACTTAAAGAACCCTAACTCAGTCTCCTCCTCACTCCCAGTGTTATCAACCGTCTGTACACTCTCTACATGATCAAACAAGCCTTCCTTCAAATCGTCCCCATGACTCCACGGCGCATTGAACCACTGACCGCTGTCGGTGCCTCCGAACAGCTGGTCGAGTTTTCCATCAATTTCTCGAGAAGGTTTCAAACATTTGAGCTAGATTGGTTGTTTTCGTCGTCGTCGTCGTTATTGCCGTTGTTGCCGTGATTGGTGGAGAGGAATCGGGAGAAACTGAATAGGGGAGAGACGTTAGGGTTTCGGGGATACGGAGGGGATTTTGAAGAAAGATTTGTTAGTAAACGGAAATGTGAGGGTTTTTGGAGCAAGTTGTCTTTGAGAAAAGCAATTACCAGAAAAAGAGAAGATAATAAATAATGAATTAAACGGCGGGGTTTTGATCCTATTAATTCTTTTTTTTAGGGGGTTTAGAACGCACCGTTTTGGTGAAATTAGACGACATCGTTTTATTGTAACTTTAGAATTTATTTGTGAAGAATATAATAGTAAAATAAATTATCTATCAACATAGTCAACTCAATTATGCGGATCTTTCAAAAGATTTGCAGAATGCGAACCGAAAATAGTCTAAATTCCTCCAAAAATACAATAAACTAATAACAGTAACTGAACTAAAACTATGTATTACTACATATTGGTGATTTTACATGATGATCATTAATATATATTATGATGATGAATTTGATCATGAATCAGCAGCTCATGCGCAGCGGCGATTGAGAACAGAGAAATTGAACCTGGAGTTGAAAGAATCCCAACACATTCCTATTTGGTCACCAGAACCCAATTCTCTTCTGCGCACAAAATCTGAACCCCAGTGACCAATAAACACATAGCTCTTTGAAGATTCCCAATACTTGAATACCAAACTGTGCATTGAATTTGTATCACAATCCCACACGCTTACACGCAATCCTCCTCCTCTCATTACTTCCTCACCACCCTCCAGATAAGGCTTTATGTGTCTCTCCACCAAACAACTTCTCACCAACAGTCTCGACAGATTCCCCAAATCGCTATCAGTAAGTATCTTGGTGATCTTCCATGGATAATTGAATAGACTTAGTTTCGTTGATACCCCAATTCGCTTCTCTGCTTCTTCCTCGCCAGGTAGATAATATTTCATTAACCCAATGTTATAAGCCACCATTTTTGCTATCATCTCTGCAGCTGACAATACTATTTGATCAGGTTTGGAGTCTTTGATAATCCAAGTTTGATCATATATACACAGTTTTGTTGAAACAGGGCGGGTTGTAATAATAGCTGCTGCCTTGTTTCTGCAGGTGGTGGATACACATAAACGCTTCCTGGGTGGCGACATTGTTGTTTCTTTAGGTGAAGAATATGATATTCGTTTTCGTTTCTTGGGTTTGGAAGATGAATGTTTTTGAATATTCTCCTCCATTCTTGAACCTGAGAAGCCATGAACTGAAGAAGAAACGGAACCACCATTGCCGTCAACTGAAGAAATATTAGACACATTGTTTTCTTCTTCATCATTGCTGTGATTCTCTTGCTTCATCGGCTCAATCTTTCCCATTGTATTGATAATCAAAGTTTAGGGTTTTGATTCTTGAAGCTTTTTACAAAAAAGAGAGATGAATTATTATGGGTTTGCATTTGTGGAATGAAAAAGAGAAGTTTCGCACTTATATAGATCACTAATCAGAATTGAATTAGGAAACAAAATGCATAATCACAAAACTAATTTGTTGGAAGGAAAGTAGGATTTCCTATCCATTTAAGGTTTCCTTAATTACTCTTGAATGTGATCAGATAATTAAGAAAGTGTTTGTTTGTATATTATTTTGAAAATCTTCCAAGCTTCATCACGTGTATACGGTTATAGTTCTTTATGTAATAATAATTAAAATCTAGTTAGTTACATTAATGATATTTTTTTTAATAACTGTCGATTTATGACTCCAGGGGTAATAATATTGTACTTTCACATATTATTTAAATCAAAATTATAATTTCCGTTGACAAATCAGTTCCCAGAACAATTTCCCTCCGGCCAGACTCTCCACAATTCTCCTTTCGCCAGCGAAAATTCTATCAATATTTTTTTATTCATAGATTGAAGGGATACCCAATTTCTTTTTCAAGTAATTTATTTTAATGGGTTTCCTGTAATCAGCTAATAGCTGTTCTTTGTAATTGTTATACGCAGGGATTGAAACTTGAAATTGTGTGCTCACTTCACTTGGGTATGTTTTTGATTCATAAGTTGTTAATGTTTGTGGTTTGTTTATCTCAACTGTTTAATTTTCAGTTTGTTTGAATCTTCTGCTTTCTAACTCAGTTATGAATGTTTGTAGTGTTTCATTAGACTCAAATACGGAATTGAAATAAGTAATTATGACTGGGTGATAATTGATTCTCTAAAAACAAGAATCTCTATTAGTAACTTATAAATTTGTTTGGAGCTAATAACAGATAAGGTTACTTACAAGGGTATATAAATTTCTCTGTTTTAGAAATGAAACAAGGAGCATACGTAGGAATCTTAACTCTTAGATGGGCTAAAGCAACTTTTTGGGGGTCCTTTGGAAAGCAGGATATCTTTCTTAGACTCAAAATTTTTGTAACTATTTTCATATTTGTAGAGTGGGTAGCTGATATATAGAACACATTTGTCTAGTTTATATGATTTAATTGATATACTTGATCTGGAAATGTAATAGGTTTAGTTCGACTTAGGCTCACTAGTTAGTCCCTTCCGCAAATGGTAAGCACACGGTGGGGTAAATAAGAAGTGGATGCCTCTTGCATTGTATTTCATTTTAGAGTAGTCGGGGCCTAGGGTAGGTCGTCGGAAAACCCAAATTGTAATTTGTTAAAGCTGCGGAATTGTTTGAGATGAAGAATTCTCGAGTCAATCAAGTGAGAAATGAAATATATATGTCTTGATTCGTTTTTCTTACAGAATTAGTAAAACAAATTTTGTAGCCATTTAAATTTGGCAAATCATTGTGATTCTGCAAGGATTACTTTAGGTACATTTGATTAGTAGCCATCAAAAGAGTTCTTTTTTTTTTCTTTTTTGAATCGTTGGAAACCCCGCCGCCAAACCACCCCTTCCGGGTTTAAGCGGAGCAGGTAAAACTTCCGGCTGTCCCAAGCTCTTACAAGAAATGCACTCTCTGGATTCGAACCCAGGACCTCAAGGTTAGATCTTAAGTCTTACACCACCAAGCCACGCCCCTTTGGGACATTGGGCAAACTAACAGGGATCCTCCATGGAGCCAACACTCTTACTTAATGCTATTGACTAAAAGGACTGATTTCCATCTTTTCCTTTTGTTCAAGTTGTTGGTGATAAACCTGGCACAAGAGAAATTCTAAAGAGTAGAGTGAATGATTTTGCTAATCTAAACTGTGACAAATGAACAGGAACTTTTCTCTGCCAATTATTGGCAGGTTGGTTTTAATACTGTGGTTTTCATGGAACTTTTAGCATTTTGATGCTCACTGTTATTTTTTAAGATATAAGGAGTCTGAAATCATTAAAGAATTTCATGTAAGTTGTCGAAGCCAAATGAGTTGCTTTAAAATATAAATTTGATGAAAATTTTGGAAGTTGATTTTTGTTGAATGATTCGCTGTTCATCTGTTTCTTCTTCTTAATTTTCTTGCCGTATATCAATCATTTAATTGAGTTTTCAAACATATGGTTATTTAGTAATAATGCATGTTATTTAAGAATTCAAAAGTGTCAAAATAAAATTGTATGGCCCATAAGCATAAAAAGCATTTGTGGTCATAGAGCATAGAGTTAATAAAATATAATTTATATGTGTCTTATTTGCAAACCATATGCAGAACTATTCAAAATGAAAATGCTGCATATTATCTGCATCTGTTGAATTTTTTTTTTTTTTGGGTCTGAATCTTTCATTCAATTTGTTAGGAGCTCGTGCAGTCTGTTTGCGCAATTTTCTGCCTAAAGAAAGAACAACGTGTAAAGTTCAAACCTCCTGAGACAAAGTCCCAGCAAGGGGTGTTTGATTAAGTGAATAAGCCTCCAAGGGGCGCAAGCACACAAGTTACAGTCCCAATGATTATGAAACTAAGAAATGAAAAATAAAAATAAAAATATGCTCATTTGAGTCTTCATTTGATCGGGTTGTAATCTTTGCATGAGTGAGCCTTTTATAGTGAAACTTGTAAACCGCTCGGGCGGTTTCAGCTCATAACTTCCTTGCAACTGCTGAGTCATGCCTTCAACCGTTGAATTGTGCGTCTTAACTGCCTGATCGTGGAGGGAACTGCCTAACTGCTGTAATCGTGGGATCAACTGCATCATGTGTTCGGTCATCCTGAGTCCCTTGTCATCCTAATCGCTGTTTTGGTCGTTCTGAGTTCTTTGTCGTTCTAATCGCTGTGTCATCTGGTGATAGCTCCGATCGCTCTTCCTTCCATTGCTCCGCTTGCCTTCGTCCTTTACTTCTTCGCTCTAAGGCGATTTCGCTCCATGGTCACTTTCTTTTGTCAACACTTTTTTTTTTTGGAAAATACAATTCTTTGTCAACACAGTCAATGCAAAGGTAGCAAACTATCAGGGAGCCAACATTCTCATATGCCAGTACAGTACCCCAGATTAAATGGGCAATCTAACAGGGAGCCAAAACTCTCATATGCCACTGCAGTATCCCGAATCCATTGGGCAAACTAACAGAGATCCTCCAGGAGACGGCCTTCTCTTCTGCTAATGCAGTATCCCGGATTCATTGAGCCTCAACTAAAGGTTCTGATTGCTGAGATAGAATGATTGTTTGTGCATATTCAAGTTGTTTTCTTTAGTTTCTGACCTTTTTTTCTTGTATGCCTGTGTAACAATTGCTAAACCTGCAGAGGAACATGAGGCCACCTAGGAGTTACCATTCTCAACTTCCATAGCAGCATCTTAGACTCACAAAGGATCAACAGGAGGGTTCTAATTCATACATAGAATGTAATAAATAGTCTGTATTCGCCCTCGTGTACTTATTTTGAATTTCTGACAGCTAGCTTTTGTATGAGCATGCAGTCTTTGCCAAGGATGTACAAGATGTGGGCGAGAAGCGTCAACCAATTCCTCCCTCTAATCCAGGAAATAATCTTCCAAGAGCTTCTGACAAAGGGAAAAGAGAAGATGATTTCATCTTCAGCCAATTTTGCAAAGCTGTACATCCGTGTTGAATGAACCACAAGGGCATCATGGGTTTCCTGGGAACTGGTTTCTACTGGTATCCTATTGTTCCACCAAAGGAATCCTACTGTCCAAGACTTCCTTCGGAATTCAGGCTAATGCTGATCCGTATGGTATGGAGAGACTGATGAAGTAATGTTTGATATCCCCTTCTTCAGGAACACTACTGGATCTAAAAAAAACTATCAGGTTCTGTCAGAATTCTTATAAAAGTGCATTTTGGATAATGAAAATGTTAATCATCCTTAGGTGAGGGCATCCGCACTTGATAAAATAAGCCTGTTAAAAGATAAAAAATAACATTGAAATTTGTTTTTTTTTTTTTTCTATTAATGTATTGAAGTCTGTATTATTTTATCATCTAACACGGCGAGTGCGTTTCTTATAAGAATCTGCTACAACCGGTGATTTTACCTGCTCCGCTTAAGCCCATAAGAAGTGGTTTGGCGGCGTGATTTCCAACGATTTAAAAAAAAAAAAAAAAAGTGAGGATGCCCTCGCTAGAGAATGACTCATGAAAATATGTTATGTCCATTTCACAGTGTTTGATTAAATAGATAAAATTATTGTGAGGTAGTTATTATGAGCTTATTCAAAATGTTTTTTGCCCATATACTCTCAAATAATAGTCAATTGTTCTTAGTTCCAAAATTTTGCACCAAATTTTACTATAAGCTTGTAATTGCCAAATTTGGAATGCCAAATTTTGCATAAGAAATAATTCATCCATTAGAATTTACAGCCTCAATGTTTTTATGAGACTAAAGCAAGTATCTCTATCAGCTCAAATCTGAGATTCTGAAGAAAATTGCAAGAGTTTCACTTTCCAGTACATAGCATCAGAAAACACAAAACAAATATATGCTTGTGATGAGATAAATTAGCTCCATTTTGAAAATGTCAACTCAATGGTTGATGGCTCTTCATCTCATAATTGAGGCTCCAAGAAAATTTTTGAGAGTTCACAGTACATATAACAGCACTAAACACAAAAGAAACAGACATTCACACAGGAGACTACGAAAGATTCGGTGTTCATTTTGTCGAGAAACTTCTTACACCATCAACAATCTTCTCATTACCTGATGTTTTGCCCGCCCCACTTCCGCATTCTCTCTGTTGTTTGTTCCACCTGCATTCGCGCTTACAATTACTGATATATATAACTTTCCCTCATGCGAAAATTAATCAAACAGTTCTATCAGAAGCACATTTTGTTTAGTTTTTTTTCTTCCTGATCTTGTTTGATCATTCTTACACAACTCAAAATAGATCTTTGTAAATTTTACCTCCTTGCTCCAGTTGGTTCTGTAAAGTACTATCAAGAGCAGCAACGTTTGCAATGCAGTTCCGCAAATCATGCCTGACCAAACTCCCTATAGCAATGAAAAAAATTATTAACAAAAGAATTACAGCCAACAGATTACTTCTTCAAACATAAAGTCATAATGTGTATGTATGTATACCGTCACTCCTAAATTTGCGGTGTAACCAAGGAGGTAACCAAGAGGGAGACCAAAAATGTAATAAGAACCAATGTTGATATAAGCCACCATTGCTTGCCAACCACCACCAATGGCGACACCTATGAGAGCGAAGTGAAAAAGTTATCAACAGGGAACGAGCAGAATAAGAAGGCGGCTAGTTTTCTGTGTGGTGAGTTTAATTGAGACCTGATATTACTGGCTGGACACTGTTAAGGACCATGGTGATGCCAAGAAGGAATGCTAGCTTAGCCACAGCTCGTTGCAGTTCTGCGCTGCTGGTGAAAATGATGGCAAAATAGTCCTTGGTTATCAAGATGATAGCCATGAAAAGGAGTCCGATGAGAAGGGACTGAAACACAATCACATAGACAGAGTATTTGGCTGCTCTTGGATGTCCCAATCCGAGCTCATTGGAGACACGGACACTGAAAATGTGAAAGAAATTAAAATTAGCCTCCAGAGAAATGCAGAATTGACCATCTCAAAACAAACTTGCAACAGAACCTCCAAAAGCATAACCATTATTGAGTTTCTTGTGATTACAATGCATAGTTCAATTCGCGCGTTAAATGATGGAGAATGAACTTAACCTATTGTTTTACCTTACTGCAGCATTAATCCCAATGAACAGCATAGCTTCCCACCCATTCAAGTTCATGCTGAAACATAACAATCGAAAAAATAAGTAAAATCGCGAGTCAAATTCTGAGCACATCAGGTTTATGAAGTGCCACAAACATGACAATGACATACACAAGTTATAATGAACAAACTCACCATACAGAAAGTGAACCAACTGCAATTATTGCATTATCAAGGTGGCCAGTGAGAATAATGATACTCATCATATACCAAATTTCCAGGCAAAGCATCACAGCTGAGGCAAGGGAAAGCCTAACAAATGCCCAAATCTCAGTGAATGCCGCCCATGAAAAACCGTGCCAAGCCTCTTTGCACCAACCTATCACATATATAACCTGTGCAATTGCTATTATCCAGGATGAAATGTCATAAGCAATAGCTGCACCAGTCATGCCCCAACCAAACACATAAATGAAGACATAAAGCATTACAATGTGTACTACTAGAGCTACAAATCCAATATACGCGAATGCGCTGACTTTGCTTTGAGCTTGAAGGAACTTTTGGGTAGGAAAATTGATGGCAAGTGAAAATAATTGAGGGATTGTTAGGATTGTGAATTGTCCAGCAAGATCAGCTATCTCTTCTTCTTGCCCCAGAAGCTTTAGAATTGGAGTGGCAAAGCAGTAAATGGGCAAGAGACAGATACATGTTACCAATAAGATTAACCAGGAGCGTTGCATGTAAACACCAAGCATATGTACTTGCCCAGCTCCAAAAGCTTGACCACAAAGTGTTTCCAAAGCACTCCCCATGCCAAGCTACAATTTTTGCACAGAAAGAAAGGTGTTAGGATTCTAGGCTAAAGCAATAAGTAAGAAAGACAATAAATATTCACACAACAGCACACGATTTACTTGGTTCGTCTAAAACCATTATGTTGAGAAAAAGAATATAGGAATTCTGAAAAATTACATCAAATCCTAAAAAAAAAACAAATGAAAGTACCCCAATTTAAAGAGGAAAGTGATCAAGTGAACTAACCATGAAGCCAAAAGAGAAGGTGCCAATGACAGAGAGAGAAATGGTAACAGAAGAGAGCTCAATTTCACCAATATGCCCAACAAAAATATTAGTAAAAGAATTTGTCCCATAATTACACAAAATGTTAAACACAATAGGCAAAGCAATCTTCCACATCTTCACTGTCTCTGTCCAAAACACTGACTTCACTTCCTTGAAGTTCTTCACCTGCTCATAGTCTCCAGCCGCACCTCCTCCGTTCTGCAGCAGTGACTCCTCCATAGTACTCCGGCGACGGCACACGTGTACAGTTCTGATGTGTTGATGCTGATGATGATAACAGTATTTTTTTGTCCTGAAGATTTGGTCTTTGGTGTGTGTGCACTCTTATTCTCTTTCTCTATATGTGCAGTTGGTTTCGCTTTCTTGTTATTAAATAGTTGCTTCTCTTGTGCATGGCATGTATTAATATTTTATTTCATCAAGTTAAAGAAACTTTATGATGATAAAAAAATTTACGTTATTGGCAATATTTGAACATTAAAAATTTATAATATTACTCTAATCTTATCTAACCAACTCAATGAATTAGTTCTTGCTTCTTTTTAATATAATTTTTTTTGTTATAAATTGGCACATGATATTAGAGATCTCAATCAGTCAGAATGGATAAAGATTTATCAATTTCAGTCCCGATTAAATATTTAGGACAAAAAAATATTTTTAACTTCATATCAATTTTTGAATCGATATGAAAAAAATTATCACTAATCTCCACCGGTCCGTTCCGAAAACCTGAATGTTCGTATTGAAAAACAATATAATTTCATACTCTAAAGTTATATAGTAAAATGTTTTATCATTTTTTTTTTTTCCCAATTTCGAGTATGCATGTTAATGGGCTGGGCCGGGTTCGGGAAAAGTCCAGTCCAAGCTGTTATCGGGTCGGGTCGGCCCGTCTTGAGCTCGAGGCAGGCTTTATCCGGCCCGATTTTTTAATACACTCGGGCCGGGACGGGCCCGAAATTTTGAGTTGAGCCCGGCTCGGACCCGGGCCCGACCTGAGCCTCTAATTTTAAAGACCGGCCCAATTTTTTTTAATCCTGAATCTGACTTTTTTACCATGCATAATTTCAAGTACGGTTATAAAAATTAAAAAAAAAAAAAATTAACTTACTTGTATTAGGTCTCACATTTGAATTGGATTTTCCATGTATCATTGTTCCTTAAATTTGAAAATTGAAGCTTCGAAAGTGTTTAAAGTTTAGTGTTGGTGGTATAGTGTCATTAAACGGAAAACAAACATGCATTAAACAATCAAATCCAGAATATAAAAGTAGATAGACACTAATATGCATAAACCCTAAAACTTTGAGAACAAGAAAAACCTTGTAAATGACATCCAAATCGAGATGTATATCTGTCCTTAAGAACTTATTAACCCCGTCTCAGTGCTCTACGGGCTTTTTGGCTAATGTTCTCCCAGGATAACTTGGATTCCTCTTCTTCAAAGGGCAGTCCTTAAGAAGATCTTGAACTTGGAAATGGAGGAACTCTCTCTTGACTCAAAACCACAATACGAGAGTCTTGTATTTAGGATGAATTCGGATATCTGAAAATAACCATGGAGACCTCTTTATAAAGGCATGGAAGGGTGCCTTAAGGGCACCATTTGGGTTGGGGTGCAACCCTGCAAAGGGTTATTCCCCTCTCATGCATCTCTTGGGGCCTATAAGCATGTTATTCTCAATTGGAGGACATGTCCTTATGGGGTACCATCCAATGGACATATCCATTCATCATCCATACAACAATATCTGAAGAATTTTCAACAATCCCCCACAATTCTTCAAATATTCATGCAGACACTTGAGAGAGTTTCCATGAACTAAAGCTGCATCGAAATAGGTAGCTTTCGCCTTGAACTTTTTCTAGTGAATGACAATCGGATTTACTTGGCAAATCAGTGACCCATAGTCTTGAATTGTTCTGTCGTTGGTGTAAACCAAGACAATTGACAACACACAGCTTTACTTCAACCATTTCCCGTTCTACGGTTGTGTTTATTTCGGCCCTGAACAACGGTCCCGGATTCATCAAGCACTTAAGGGAAATCAGCCTGTAAAATCTCATGGAAGCGGCCTCACTTCTTACTTGAAATAGGTGATCTACTATGAAGATGTAATTTGTCTTTACCCCTATTAGGACCCATCTCCTAATATAGTGATCATTAAAAGCCTTAGCTTATCCTAAATTGACAGACAGCACTCGGCGTCATTATCGGAATGGGAAAGAGTACAAAACTCTTCAGTGCTTGTTTTGAATTGCACAAAGTTTCAGTTGTCCATTTTGAACCTAGATCTTGGGATCTCCAGTCAGCTAGGTTGGGTTTCCAACAGTGACAATTCTTAATTTATAGGCTTCAAGCTCATTCCCCTCGATGACTTCTCAACTTGTTCTCTAGGTAAACCTTTAATAAGTGGATCCGCTAGGTTTTCCTTCAACTTAACATAATCGATCGATATTATGCCACTTGAGAGCAGTTGACTTATGGTATTATGTCTCCGACGTATGTGTCGAGACTTACCATTATACATTGTATTTTTGGCTCTCCCAATAGCCGATTGGCTATCACAATGTATGCTTGTCGCTAGCACCGATTTGGGCCAACTTGTAATATCCTCCAGGAAGTTTTGAAGTCATTCCGCTTCTTCCGTTGTTTTGTCTAATACTATGAACTTTGATTCCATAATAGACCGGGCAATACATGTTTGCCTCGAGGATTTCCATGACACGGCTGCACTACCAAGTGTGAAAACAAATCCACTCGTAGATTTGAAATCCACTGTATCAGATATCCAATTAGTATCGTTGTATCCCTCTAGAACAGTAGGATATCTCACATAATGCAGCCCATATTTTGATGTTTCTCTCAGATACCTCAAAACTCTTATTATGGCTTTCCAGTGGTTATGTCATGGATTGCTCGTATATCTGCTAAGCATGTTCACAGCTTGAGCGATATCAGGTCATGTGCAATTCGTGAGATACATCAGACTTCTGATGATCCTCGAATACTCTAATTGTGATACGATTGAGCCAGTATTCTTTGATAGATGAAGAGTTAGGTTAGCTACTCTAAAATCTTTCATATCAAATTTGTTGGATAACACTTTCTTGGTAGACTGAATCATTTCATGATTACTACCAAATATCAGCATATTGTATACGTAGATACACTCAATGACATATCCTTTTGAGTTGATTTAGTGTACACACACTTATCACACTCATTGGTTTTAAACTCATTTGACAACATCTCTTTGTCAAATTTCTCATGTCATTGTACATGTGCTTGTTTTAATCCGTACAAGGATTTTACAAGTATGCACACCTTCTGATCTTGTACAGGAACATTAAACCCTTCTGGTTGTTCCATGTAAATCTCTTCATCCAATTCATCATTCAAGAATATCGTCTTTACATCCACTTGATGTATTTCAAGACCAAATATAGTTGTTATGGCTATGAGCATTCTTATCGTCGTGATACGAGTCACTGGTGAATATGTATCAAAGTCATCAATGTCTTCTTTTTGTCTATAACCATTTATGACAAGCCTTGCCTTTTACTTATCTATTGATCCATCCGGTTTTAATCTTCCGTTTGAATATCCATTTGTAGCCCAGTGGCTTACAACCTGGAGAAAGATCAACCGACTCCCAAGTATGGTTTTGAAGGATTGAATCAATCTCACTGTTGATAGCCTCTTTCTACAAAGGTGCCTTTTGTCGAAGACATTGCTTCCTTATAGCTTTGAGGCTCATTTTCTAACAAGTATGTTAGAAAATCGGGTCCAACTGACTTAGACGTTCTAGCTCTTTTGCTACGTTTAGGTTCATTTACCTCAACATTTCTATGTCGATCTAATTCTTGGTCAAACTAATCATTGTCCTTGACAGTATCAATAGTTCTTTTGAGAGATTCTCTTCTTTGTCTTTCCTTACAAGGAAATGTCTCTTCAAAAGTGTCGCATTTTTGACTCAATTATCATATTCGGATTGTTGTCAGGAATCTCAAACTTGTGTACCAAGAATCGATATGCACTACTGTTGCGAGCATATCCGATGATTATACAATCAACAGTTTTGGGTCATATTCTAACCTTCTTAGATTTAGGAACCATTACTTTGGCAAGACACCCCCACACTTTCAAATATTTATATGAAGGTACACAGCATTTCCACAACTCATATGGTGTCTTGTCTAATCGTCTGTGAGGTAGCTTGTTCAGAACGTAGTTAGCGAAAAGCAAGGTTTCCCCCCACAAGTTTTGGGTAAACCAGAACTTGTCAACATGGCGTTCATCATTTCCTTCAACGTTCGGTTTTTGCACTCAGTAATCCCGTTTTGTTGAGGCGAATAATGAGTAGTGGTTTCGTGAATAATTCCATGAACGGAACAATATTCACCGAATGGTGACACATATTCACCACACCTATCACTCCCGATTCTCTTGATTTTCTTGCTAAGTTGATTTTCAACTTCGTTCTTATAGTGTACAAAGCTCTCAATAGCCTCATCTTTGCTCCTCAACAAATACACATAACAGAATCTTGTGCTATCATCGATAAAAGTGACAAAGTACTTATTACCGCCTCTTGTTTGCACAATATTCATATCACACACATCAGTGTGTACAAGTTACAATGGTTCAGAACTTCAGCGATGAAATGATGCTCTATGTATTTTTGTTTCAACGCATGCCTCACATTTATGTTGGCTATCAATTGCAAATTTAGGTATAAGGTCCATGTTAATTAATTTACACATTGTATCATAATTAACATGTTCTAACCTATCATGCCATACATTTTGTACTCAATAATATAAGCAGACGTTGTAGTTTTATTATTACTAGCACTGTGTCGATTGACAGTCATTACATTGAATTTGAAAATGCCCTCTTTGAGGTATCTTTTTCCTACATAGACATCATTTTTGGTCAATACAAACTTGTCAGAAACAAATACAAGCTTAAAGTCATTCTTGCAAAGGAGAGAACCCGAGACCAAGTTCTTCCGAATATCTGGAACATGCAAAATATTCTTCAATGTAAGCTTCGTTCCGGATGTCATCTTCAGAACCATTGTGCCTTGTCCAACCACTCTAGAGGTAGACGAGTTTCTCATAGTCAGATGATCGCCACCAGCGAACACCTTCTGATACGAGGAAAACATTTTGCTATCAACACAGATATGACGAGTAGCCCCAGTGTCTACTCGTCATTCTCTCAGATTCCCAACCAAGTTTGTTTCAGTTACCACTGCTGAGAGGTTCATCTCTGATATCTCATCAATTAACTGCTCATCTTCAGCGACATGAGCCTCATTTTTCTTTTTCTTGCCATTGTTCTGAGACTTTTTGTTTCTACAGTCCTTTGCAATATGACCATTTTTTCCACAGTTGAAGCATTTCCCCTTGAACTTCTTGTTTGCTTGGGAAGAATCAACTCCACTGTTCTCTCTTTTTGCTACATTTTTCATCCTCGGCGATGTTGGCCTTAGACTTCATAGTCTTGTAGCTGGCCTTTTCGGACTTTCTGTTGTCCTCTTCGATCCTAAATCGAACTCTAAGGTCTTCAAGGCTTATCTGCTTGTGTTTCAGATAGCTCCTGAAGTCATTATATGATGGAGGAAACTTTTCAATAATAGTGGCAACTTGAAACGTCTCACAGAGTTTCATATCCTCATCCAATATTTCATGAATGATTAATTGTAGTTCACCCTACTAAGACATTATTGTTCTTGAATCTACCATCTTGTAGTCCATGAACCTACCCACGAAAAATTATTTTGTCCGGCATCCTTGGTTTTATATTTCTTGTCGAGAGATTCCCAGAGAATCTTCGCAGAAACCATGCATTGGTACACATTGTACAGGGTATTGTCAAGTCCACCCAAAAGGTAGTTCTAGCACAATAAGTCGCCAAACGACCATGTATCTTCTCGCAGTTGATAGGCTATTTCCGATTCATCCTCCACGGGATGCGGAGGATCTTTGAGGTATTTAGCCAACTGTAGAGAGTTGTCGGGTAGAACAACATTTTGCTCTGCCATTGTTTAAAGTTTGCCCCACCAAACTTTTCCGGTTTTTCTCCATGAGAGACCGGTATTGTGATGTTTCTGCTAGCCATATGTAACTGGAAAATCAACAGGGGTCAATAAGTCTACAAAAGATAATTTGCACAACGATAAACAAATGATCTTGTTCAAGTGATATACCAAGTATCCATTCGTTTTTCTATTGGACGGTGTTACCAATAAACACAAGTCCTTGAATTTCTACTAAGGTTTCTTATGAAAAGTAAATAAAAAATATTCTCAGAGGACGAGAGGGGGTCCGGAGTAACCACTTAAATCTCTGGCCACTTAGGCTCTTATCGCCTTTTTGACATAATATCATTTAAACACTTCTTCAATAAAATCTTTTAGCAATTCAAACTTAGTATTACACTTATGATTTTACAATACAATATTCGATATGTGTGGATATATGTGTATGTGTCAATCAAGATTGGATGGAATTACTTGTGTATGATTACATTTTAAATTCTCAACCAAGTATGCAACACACAATTAATTTTCAACTTTATCACTATGTGTATGCTTGTGATAATCGAACACCCTAATAATAACTTAAATCTATACTACCAAGGTTATTGTGATTCAATATATGATTTACTAAGTTAATATTGTGATTAATTAAATTAATCTAAGTCTTTTCAGTTTATACACAATTCCAGGACTAATTCATTAGTGTCGCGTTCGTATTTACGTTCGAACGAGACTGTCCAGTGTGTGCACGTTCATGTTGCGTTCGAGAATGCGTTCGAACGAAGTGTTACAGAGAGTCACGTTCGTGGAGCGTTCGAGAACGCGTTCGAACGGAATATTCCAGAGAGTTCACGTTCGTGGAGCGTTCGAGAACGCGTTCGAACGGAATATTCCAGGATAACTTGGATTCCTCTTCTTCAAGGGGCACTCCTTAAGAAAATCTTGAACTTGGAAATTAAGGAACTCTCTCTTGACTCAAAACCACAATACGAGACTCATGTATTTAGGATGAATTCGGATATCTGAAAATAACCATGGAGGCCTCCTTATAAAGGTATGGAAGGGTGCCTTAAGGGCACCATTTGTGTTGGGGTGCAACCCTCCAAAGGGTTATTCCCCTCTCATGCATCTCTTGAGGCTTATAAGCATGTTATTCTCAATTGGAGGACATGTTATTATGGGGTACCATCCAAGGGACATGCCCATCCTTCATCCATACAATAATATTTGAAGAATTTTCAACATTTAGTTCGAGATATTGGGATCCCGACAAGATTTCTTGACCAGTCTTGAACTCTTAATCATTATAAAATTTTATCTCGAATTTCAACTCAAATATTAATTCATAACGAAAAATTATTCCAAATCTTATATCAAATAATGTGAAATTCTCAAATCTCTATCAAATTCACATTGTTAACAATTTGAAACTTCATAGTGAAACTAAATATACGATTCTATTGGCCACTCAGACAATACATTGGATTTTTTAGTCATGTTCGGCAGAACTTTGAACATAATTTTTTTTTGTCAAACGAAATCGCCCAATCATGTTTTAATATTATGCGAAACCTTTATTATGGTTAAAAAAAAAATTGAATTTTAATTTTAAAAATCTTTAATTGCGATCGAAATTCGAGATTTTTAAATATTCAATTTGAGAATTGAAATAAATTTTCATCTAAAATCGAAAATTCGGTAGAGATTTCTACCAAGACAATAAAGACTCTCAACGGCTAAGCGTCACTCTCTTTCTGTATTATTCCAACTTCTTCATGATATCGTGCCACCACAAACAAAAAAAAAAAAAACATATCAAAAGAGGGTTGTCTCGGCTAGGAGTGGAACAGGCCAGGTCCGGGCTATATTTTTTAGAAAATAAATTTTTATTTATAATTTTTTGAAAAAAAAAAAATCAATATTTTTAGTGTTTTTGAATTAAACCTTACAATTTTAGTTATAAATGTATATATAAAAATTATTTTTTATTATTAAAATTTCGGCTCATGCTTTTTTGACTAAGACCGATCCAAGTCCTAAAAAAGTCATCGGGGTGGGCTGGGATCGAACTTTTCTGCCACCCCTAGTCTCGGCGGAAGGAGAAAGACCTACAGCGGCAGAGACTACTAATCCTCTTTTTACTCTTAGCCGTCGTTACGAGTCCGGGAAGCCTGGATTCCTAAATCCCTTGAAATGGAATAGTGCCGACAGGGCATCCCCTTCCTGGTCAAGATAGATATGAGGGAGGAGTTTAGAGGTTTCGCCTAATTTTAAAACATCAGGGATTTCGCTTAGTTTTATCAAATAATATAGGGATTTTTATTATTATTATCAAGTTTGAATCATGTTGTAACTGTACAATTCTGAATCTTAATAGAACCAAATTGCAATATAATGCATGATTCCTATGTTTTTTGTAAAAGCAAATTTTGAAAATCTTAACACTGAGTTTTTAAATGTTGAAAATTCTGTCGTCAAATCATCCGATCACAACTTGTTTGACACTTGGTTACACAAGTATATATTACAAAAAAAAAAAAAAAAAAGTCGGTTGAATCTTTTTATTTTTTTTATTTTTTTGATATAATTTATTAAAAATGTAGACGGGTCTCATAATTTTCTAGATTTTTTATTATTTTTTGTTCTCATGAATTGTAATCCCATAAAGAGAGAAAGAGAAAGATAGCGACACTAAAATTTAAATGACTTGATATTGTGCTTACTTCTATTGTTGTACGGCTTTATTATTATGAAATTAGTGTTACATTATTTGTTTTAATACTAATCGTAATATTCATATTTTTAATCGCAACTAGCCAATATGGACCTAGGTTCCCTCATTTTCCAACAACTAGCAAATCTATCTACATCAATTTGTACAAAAGATTTTTCATATGATCAATTTTTTTTTAAATATAGTTCATTAACTTTATTTTACATTATATTATTAATTTCGTGTAATAGTATGGTTGGTGTTTAAACTTTAATGGGTAAAATTTCATATCTCCATTTAAAGGTTTTTTTTTATTTAAAAAATAATAATAATAATTAAATCTACTCTTATTTTGAGGTTTTTCATTGAAGTTTTAAAATAAGTGCTTTTATTATTTTTATTTAAAAAAAAAACAGTTAGAATATAAACTTTATGATTTAACCCAATACAAATTTAAAATTTTATATTTAATCTTATGGGTGTAAAATCAAAACGGACAAGATATTAATAACAAAAAGTATTTTTTTTTCAGAAAAATTAAAATTAAAACACACACCTCATGCGGGCCAGGGTGTGTGTTTAAAAAGTAAAAATTCATTGTTTTTTATTTAATTTTTATTTATAAAAAATTATATATTCTTAATTTATAAATTATAAACTTTAAAATAATATATATTATCGATATGTTTCGATAAAAAAAAGGATAAAAAATGACCACATTTATAAGAGAATAATGATTTCACACTAGTCATTTTCAAACAAACACATCTCTTTCATCTAAGCTTACATATAATATAATAAAGGAGAATGGTGTCGGAGAAAAGAGAGTGCATCCAACGGCTCTCTTTATGTGGCTTAATTGACGGCTCAGATCATTTCATTGGTAATTGGAGGAAAGAAATGGTCAAAAATTTTCAAATTTTCAAATTAAAAAATAAAAAAGTTAAAATAAAATCATTTAATTCTGTAACAATGTGCCGTAGGCACGGGCAAATACTGTAACATCGTGTCGTAGGCACGGCCAAATACTGTAACACTGTGCCGTAGGCACGGGCATCATTTAATTAAAAAATAAAATCATTTAATTCTGTAATATCGTGCCGTAGGCACGAGCAAATACTGTAACACCGTGCCGTAGGCACGAGCAAAGACTAGTATATATATACATACTTAACATACATATCTACAACATTCATCAATAAACCTCTCTCATATTCGGACTTACGTATTGTCGAAATTAACTCCAAAATTCGTGTACTTTACATTGACTTTCATTATAGGCACGTTTTTATATCAGTCACAATGTAACTAAAAATTACGTCATTTGTGCCTCAATCATAATTATGACCTTAATCACATTAGTTACCTTAGTCATATTGACGATCCCCAGTCACAATAACATTTTACTTAAGTCACAAATAACTTAGTTATATTCATATTTTTACCCATAGTCACAATACGACTATTAGTTAGGTGACTGGAAATTTCATGAAGTGTGTACCTCAGTCACATTTATAACCTCAATCATATTGCCGATCATCAGTCACATTACCGACCATCAGTAACTTTTGTGACCCCAGTCACATTATTTATATCAATAACATTATTAACTCTCAATCATATTGTGAAAAGTCACGACTATGACTTCAGTCACATTATCAATCCTCAATCATATTGAGCACAACTACAATTGTGACATCAGTTACACTTTTGACCTCAGTCGCATTAGTTACCTTAGTCACATTACCAATCATCAGTCATATTACCGACCCCCGTCATATTGAGCCCGATCACATTTGTGATCTCCGTCACATTGTGACTGTATTTTTTTACTTACAGTCACAAAATAACTATCAATTAGGTGTGTAGCCGAGTATATATTTTTCAAGTCACAGTCACTATAAGTGATAGGGATGGCAATGGACCGGGCTTGGGCCGATTTATTTATTTAAAGTTCGGGCCAGGCCGGGCCCTGGCTTTTTTAGTTAGGCTCGGGCCCGAGTCGGGCCGCTCATTTTAAAGCCTGCCTCGAGTTTTTTAACCCCGGGCCAAGCTGGGTCAGACCAGACCCGTATTTTTTTCCACCCTTAATAAGTAATTCCATTCGCACATCAAAAACCAAAGAAAAATTAATATTTAGTGAATTTAAAATAAAAATGTGTTTTTCAAAACTCAGTATTCGAATGAGAGATAAAGGGTTAAAAATATTCTTGGGCTTGCCCACCTTTTTTTTAAAAACAAAAAGAAAAATGAATGTTCACGTGAACATTATTTTTTCTTTACAAGGATAAATGAGAGAACAAAAATTAGGTCAAATATATTATTAGTTTTTTTTTTTTTTTTTTTAAAAAGATTAAAGAGAAATAAAACTTAAAATCTGACGATTAAAGAAAAAAATTAAGCGGTAAGATTAATCTATAATGAGTCATGGGAAATAAGGTTTTTTTTTTCAATAAACTTCTATTTAAAATATTACTACATTTTGTTATAAAAAAATGTAATTTAAATAATAAGAAAATAAAATAGTGAATAGGGATTGATGATTAAATAAATGGGGGTTGTTTATCATCATTATACTTATAAGTCAGATGGTCCAATTTTTTGTCACTGTTAAAGCCCATAGAATAATATTATTATGGGCCAAATGACCCATTACTAGGCCTTTCAATCTTACATTAACCTTTTTCCAAACATAATCCATCTCAATTCTCAATTTTAATTTGTTCCCCATCATTTAAGCTTTGTTTGCACAAAATTGAACTTTGGATTTGGTACTTAATTAAATTTTCTTATATATAAATTATGATTAGTGATTATTGGATAATAATTTTAGTATAATAGATTCTCTACTATATAAAATAGATTTTTGATTGTCACAATTCGTTTTCATTTTTTTTTTTTTTTTTTTGGCATTGTTTGATTTGGAGTTCAACTTTACCTTACCTCTCATGGAAGAAGCTATAATCTTTTAAAAGTTTTAACTTATCTAAAATACATGTATCTTAATTTAACAATTTTATTTTATATTTTTATCCATTAAAGTAATTATATAATTTATGCTAAAAAGTACAATTCACAACCAAACAAGTAACAATAATATTCTTTAATGTTATTTTTATATCCAAAGTATAGATTAATTGACTTAACTCTTACCGTGAAAATAAGAGATAATGGGTTCAGGTCTCAGGGATTATGTTTAATTTAGGGTTTAGGTGGCGTGATAGTACAGTATAAAAAAAGAGACTTATACCTTTCTTTATAAAAAAAAAAAAAAATAACAACCATTTTTTGAGAGAGAGACTTCAATATAATTGTGGTATTTTTTTTTTGGAAACAATAATTGTGGTACTTTAAATATGCAAACCAATATTTGCTTAAAAATCCCAAATTAATGAATTTTGTATGGCAAGTGACATTATGTTTCACAATTAAAGCAAGAAGTTGAGCAATAAGCATCACTTGGTAGAATTTATAAATAGTGAAAAATAATTAAATAGGGCAATGCATTATGAATGATAGATAGAGATATATAGTTTCTCTTCTTGTAATTAGATTTTTTTATTTTTTTTTTTTTGGAACCAAACCCTCCACCCCACAAAAATAGGACATAAAAACATATATGGATAAGGCAGAATTGCCATGACACCAACTAATATCAAAGTTTTGTTTGTCATACAATTTGAACCACACAATTTAATCAACAATGCAAGCCTATTGTAAAAATATATATATAGAGAGATAATAATTAAGAAAATATTTTTTTAATATAAAGTTACTCCTAATCCTTCTTTATAGCTCTTTCTCATACTAATATTGACAAGTAATCTACCTATTATCACTCGTTCATTCGGTATTATTTTGTAATTAGTGTTTTTTATGAAATAAAAAATCAGAAAGAAAATATTGTTTTTAAATTTATTTTCAAAATTTAAGAATACGTTCAATATCATTTTCAAAACAATAATCTTGAAAATAATAAATTCAAATGTGTTGAAAAGACATATTTTAAAATACATTATTATGGAGAGAAAGATTCTAAGAATTGAAAGTTGTTATTTCCCAAGTAAAATGAGTGTCTCATAAGAACTCAAACCCATTCCATTCATATAAATAAATATTTTTTACCATGCATCCAACAAATAACTAGAGTGATGGATTTGGAATTTATTTTTTGAAACGTTGGAAATCTCGCCGCCAAATCACCCGGCCCGGGTTTAAGCGGAGCAGATAAAACTTCTGGCTACCCCTGGCTCTTGCGAGAAACACACCCATGTATTCAAACCCAATATCTAAAGATCAGATCCTGAGCCATACACCACAAAATCAAGCCCCTTAATGACAACTTGTAATCCTTAATCTTACATTAAAAGTGCCTTCTAATAAAGGCAACTTACAAAATGATGATGTTAATTTCATTTTGTTATTTGATATAGAATCCACTTTTTCAACAATCAAAGTTGAAGAACACTTAGAATTTAAATGATTTGGGATTGAAAGAAAGTCCTAGCTAGCCAAGAGAAAAGCATATATGAGGAGTGAGTGGCCTTCAATTATCATAGAAGCGGAAGCATCACCAAATAGAAAAGCACTTTTTGTTGATGTGCTTTCTGGCTTCCGCTTCTAAAAACATGACACACTAAGCGGCTGCAATTATCTCTCGACTGAATTTCTAAATTATTCAAATTCAATTATTTTCATTATTTCTACTTTTGTAGTCTTTTTTTTTTTTTTTTTTGCTCCCAAGAATCAAATCACGAGTGCAATTGCGCAAGCAATGACGGACGTAAAATTTATTTGTAAAATTATGGGATCGGTATCGGATTTGAGTATGGAGAATCAGTGGCGGTATCACTTGGAGCTCAGGAGGGGCTTAACTCCTGTTGAGTCCAAGAAAAAATAAATAATTTTTTTAATTGAATTATTATTATTTGATTTATTATAAAATGTTTTTTAAAATTTTAAAACTTCAACATATCAAATCTTAAGGTAAAATATTTAGCCCATGAGTGCAAGGGAGCGAATTCTAAATTAGTGTAATAAGGCTATGTTTGATATATCTTTTTTAATATGATTTATTTAAATAGAGTTTTTACGATAGAGATAAATTGAATTTTTAATCCTAAAACTCTTTAACCAACGAAAAAAATTGAAAAGGGTCTTTTGTCACTTTTTTTTTTTTTTTTTTTTTAAAAAAAAAAAACCCTCAAAAAGTCACTTTTAAAAACGTAAAATATGTAAAATGTTTTTAATTCGGTTTATAGTGTTTAACTAAAACACATTAAGTGTTATTTCGCTAACGTTAATTAGGGGTGTGTAAATTTTCGGGTCAATCCGCGACCCGATTCGACCCGCGCGAGTCACAAAAAATAATGAATTTTCAGGTTAAGCCGATCCAACCCCGAAATTATAATATTTATATTATTTTTCTGAAAAAAATTAATGTTTTTACTATTAATTCATTTATTTATTACTTTTGTTGTCTTAAAACTTTTATATATATGATAATTTTCAGGATATAAAATAACTAATATATATTTAAAATAATTAATTCATTAAAAAATTTATTTTTGTTGCCGACCCGACGACCTGATCGGGTTTCACCTTTTCGGGTTCAGGTTTCACGACCCGTGTGACCTGACCCGATCGGGTCTCACAAGAATCAAAAAATCTGACCCGACTCGACTCGTGTGCACTCCTAACGTTAACTCTAGCGTTAAAAACTCTCTGCCAAACGCGTTTCTTTGACGCTAGTGTTAACACTCACAAAACCACAATCTCACAACATGAGATTATTTTTTTACACTAGCTTATATTATAGTATTTGTTAAATAACTTATAAGCTAAATTATACTCTCTACCAAACGCACCCTAATAGAGTTGTGTTAAAAAAATAGATTTATTTTTCAATTTTTAATTTAGGGTTCAAGTGTTTTAAAAAAACCGGTTATTTGTTTTTCTTGACTTACGGTTTAAAAAATGGGTTTTACCAATTCATCGATTTTGACCTTTTTTTTACCGTCGGTTTTGATCGATTTTTTTACAGTCGGTTTTGATCGATTTTTTTACAGTCAATTTTGGATGTATACTTGAACACAAGTCATAAATGGTTCATGCTTCAACCACACAGTCCGATGTGATTTTCAAAACAATAAGAAAGTAGATGACTCAATTTAATGATTCAATTATTTTAAATGAGTTTGGTTTTCAAGGATAACAAAAACTATTATTTTAAACGACGAAAATAAAAATATAAAATATTTTTTTTCATAAAATAATCTTTATTAGTTTGAGGTAATTGCTTAGTCAGTCGGTATATTCTAAAAAATTACCCAAAAGACAATTCTTGTACATATATTTATATTAAACTCTACTTGTTTGTCATCTATATTTTCAATCGATTTAATGTCAAATTTGTTTGAATAATTATAAATTAAATCATACATAAGTATTATATTTCCACCTTTCTAAGGTTAGATTCAAAGCTATGTAAGTAATGACATGTGTTTAGGGTAATTTTGATTAGGGATATTATCATTTTTCTGTTCAAATTTTAGATTATGTATGAAAGATTTAAAAACTTTAAACAATTTCAATTTTACTCTTAAAATCTCGTCAATATATTAATTTATATTTTTTAAATTCAATTTTACATCAAAAGTTTCGGTCAGTATATTAATTTATACTTAAAATTTTTAGTGAACACATAAATTTACATCTAAAAAGTGTAAATTAATGGAACTTTTAATATAAAGTTGATTTTTTAAAAAAAATTCAAACTTTTTCATACGTAAGTTAATTTTTGAGTGTAACAATAAATTTCTTCAAAATGTCTCTATGTCATTTGGAGCATAATTACAGACTAACCTTCATATGGACAATATTATTATAATTTATTCAGAAAAAACAATTGAATCAAATGATAAATTATCTAATTATTAAAAAAATAAAATGGAAACATGTATTTTTAATAATATAAATTATTGCGTAATTATCTACAAATATAAACATTTCATTTTAATTTTAATAAAGAAACCAACAACCACCTTTTGTCAAAATAAACAAACAAACAAAAAAGGAAAAAAAAAATATTTGCCCACTCCCACTATTTAAACTGCAACAGATTTTAAACTGCAACATTCTGATTTGACATCTATACGTGTCACAATACTATTGGTTATTAACTATTTAAACTAGCAACTGATAGATTGAGCTTTCGGACAGAAAGCAAGCTGTCCGCAGTTAAGTACCAATAGTATTGTGACACGTGGAGATGTCAAAATCAGAATGGAGAGTTCAATAAAATCTACCGGTTCTGATTCAGCAATCAACGGCGCTAACTGGTAACCCACGATGGACACAAATCTAATGTTGCATTTGGTAAATCATCATTATAGTATTAACGCTAATATTTCGATTATGTCAAGCATTTTTTTTTAATGTTAGCGTTAACGTCATAAAATTATAATCTCATAATATGAGTTTATTTTTTGTGACGTTAATTTACATTCGAGCGTTTATTTCATAATTTATAAATTAGTTTATATTTTATAATAATATTCTCTACCAAACACATTATAATATGAGAATTTATCCATCTAAAATTAAGTTAAAATTTAAAAATATTTTCGATTTTTGAAAGTTTTCATCTATTCATCCAAATTATAATTTTTTAAAAAAATTACATCCAAAAAATTAGTTATGAAAAAAAATCTTTACACCCAAAAACTAATAATTTAAATATAAAATGTAAAATCGATGATATTTAATTTAAAATTTGATAGACAAAAGATAATTTTCGTATAATATAATATATTTTTATATTTTTTTAATCACATATTCATTTATCTAAAATTTAAGACAATTAAAGGCGATTCTATAATCATGGTATCTTAATTAATTAGTTGATGATTTTGATAATTCAATTCTTTTGTCCTCTCCTCTCACCGGGACCGGCTATACCCGGTTAAATGAAAAGCATAATATTAAGTCAATAATTATTTGTCTTCAAGAGATTATGATTGTGTTGACCTTTTTTTTTTTAAAGACTGTGTTGACTGACTACAAGGCACGTTTTAGGTTCAATATTTGGTTAAGGTTTTATATAGATTCACACAATTAATAATTGTATATTTTATCATATATGTGTTAAACCACTTTAATATATTTATCTGTTTATAATACGAATAATATTTGTATAATCATATCAATCTGATATACGAATATTTATTTATGATATTAGTACTTATTTACGATATGTTTATTAATCATGTAATCATATTAATTAGATATATTTGTTACAACACCAATACTCTTATTCTACAAGTATCATAATAACTCCACATAAGTCTCTATATGGCATTTTAGTTTTGCAATCTTAAATGCCCACACACATAATTAGTTGTGAAGTTTTTTTGTTTTTATTTTTATTTTGGGAAAATGAGCACAACACTCATTTCGATGGGCGTAGAGCGGCCTTAAATCATTCACATTATTTCATATTGGGTGGCGACTCTGTTATTATCCGATAGTCCCACGTGGGATTATCCGTTTTTTTACGGGCTGCGAGCTCAATAGTGTAGTGATCGTTGATGTCATAGACACAACGGAAAACCACTTCGCTCCTACAGTAACATTCCAACAAAAAGGAAAGAACCCCTATGGTATGCTCGGAGGTCAGAGAAATAGAAATCGTTAAAACCTGATTCAGTATCAGAGGCAGTGAAGGAAGAATGACAACATAATTAAGAGATAGTAACATCATTGAACTAGCATGAATTACATATAGATCATGACAAGGAAGATCTAGATGGTCGATACTATGGAAAGCTTCAAAGCGAAAAATAATGAGTTTTTAGTAAAAAGGAAAGCTTAGACTTATATTTAATCGAGTCATTCCAAGAATTTACAAGAGTTGGAAATGAAGGCATATGAACTGCATTTTCCCTATTTAGGACAATATTTCATGACGGGATTATGAAATATTATCTTAAGAATAAAAAATTAAGATAATATTAAGACACCTTTTAAAGCGCGATATTAAGTCAATGATATATTATATATAACTAAGGAGTCTACCTATAAGCGTCAGCTAGTTGAGTTGGTAAAATTTATTATCTTAATAATAGAAAATTAAAGATACGAACCCCGTTTACATTCGTGAGGAGATGATTGAATTGTTAGTGAAGCAACCGAGTAACAGTTCAAATAACAAACTGCATATCGGACTTCAGCACAACTGTGATTGCAACTCTACTGTAACTCTTATTCTCAACATGGAGCTTTGAAATCTTGAGTGTCAATTACTTGAGTTGATAAAATTTAATGTTTAGAAAATAAATATTTTAGGATTTGAACCTCGCTTACACGAGTGAGAAGATTAATAATTTGATAAAGAAAAGAAAGATTCTACCAAAAATATATAACTCGAAAATATGTACTTAATATAGTTGAGATCTACCACACATTTACAAAAAAAAAAAATTTATAAAATAAAATGAGTGTCTAGTGAGAACTCGAACTCATTTCATTCATAAAAATAAATGACTTATAAATAACCCTTAATCATACATCAAAAGTAGCTTCTAAGAAAGGCTATTTTCAAATTAATGATGCTAATTTCTATTATTTATTTGATATAGAATCCACTTTTTCAATAATCAAAGTTGATGAATGCTTAGAATTACAATGATTTGGCTTTGAAGGAAACTCCTAGCCAACAGAAAAGCCCTTCAATTATCATAAAATAGAGCACTTTTTTTTTTTTTTTTGTGCTTGACCCACTAAGCGGCGGCAGTTTGGAAAGATTCAAACTCAATTATTTTCATTATTTGTACTTTTGTAGTATTTTTCTGCTTCTAAGAATCACGAGTTTCTGTGGTAAATTTTTATTTTGTGGTTGGTTAATTTTTTTTATTTATATATAATATTAATGGGTTTAATATTTTATTATTATTTTCTAAAAAAAAAAAAAGAAGAAAATAAGGGTTCGGCACCGGACTTTGACATGGATAATCCGCTCATGGTGCCGTCCATGAGTGTTAGAAAGAGGAATTTTTTTTATGTAAGTTAGTGTAATAAGATTATGTTTAATATATATATATATATATATAGTAATATAATTACTTTAAATATAGTTTTTTTGCGGGAGAGAGAAAATGATATTTTAATCCTAAAACTTATAAACCAATGACAAAAAAAAAAAATTCTCAAAAAAGGTTTTTGTCATTAAGAAAGCTATTTTCATGTAAAGAACGCATACAAAACAGAAACTAAGATCACAACCAATTAATTACTACTATAAGTGCTTTTGGGAGGTTTTTTAAAACTCAAAAAATCACTAAAATGTTTATAATTAAGTTTATAGGGTTTAACTGAAATACATTAAGCGTTTTAACTGATATAGTCTCAATGGTCGTGGCTTAGTGGTATGGTTCAAGATCTGACTTTCAGGTTCCGAGCTCGAATCTAGGGAATGCATTTTTTGTAAGAGTCTGTGGCATCCAATGATTGTACATGTTCCGCTTAAATCCGTAATAAGTGGTTTGGCGGTGGGTTTCCAATGATTACAAAAAAAAAAAAAGTTTTAACTGATGCTGAAATGATCTTTATATTTATGAGTGCGGATATTTCAACACAAATTTAAATATTAAAATCTAACTATTGATCTTAAATCAATTTAAAGGTAAATACTTAAAGTTAAAATAATATATAATGATATCTAGATTTTTGACTTTAAATATTGAGTATCTACTATTAGATTTAGTTAAATCAATAGAGAAATTTTTATTTTCTGAATTAAGTTGTGTTAAAAATTTATATTGAAATATTCTCATCCTCTATTGGTATACCAAAACTCAAAAATTTGAATGTTGAGAATCCTAAAAACAGTTTTTTAAATAGGGCCCTCACATTTTATTAGTGGTTCTTTAAGTAGTGTTAAGAAATTATGAAATAATAAATGAGTACATGAAGTATTGAGTCTAATATATTATTGTTATATTAGATGAAGACCCACACGATGCACGGGATTCATATTATAAGCGATAACTGTAAATCTGTAATAGATTATTTGTGTTATTTGTCTATAATTCAAGTTAATTTTTGTATAATCTTCTTAGTAATACATTGAGATGTGTATTCACATTATTAATAAGTGCAACTTAACTGAAATTTTAAATAATATTATTTGTCAAAAAAATTAAGTTAATTTTCAATTACATCGTTAATTACTTGCGAATGTGAAATATTGAAAAAAAAAAAAAACAAAACAAAACATATTTGCTTCATATATTTATGTTAAATTCTACTTATTTATCATCTATATTTTTAATCGATTGCATGTAAATTTTGTATGAATTTTAAGTTATATCATACATAAATATTATTCTAGCTTTAAAAGGTTAGATTCAAAAGCTATTTAAGGACATGTGTGGGTTGAGTAATTTATTTATAATGAGGATATTATCATTTTTCTATTTGAAAAATTGATTTATATATTTTAAAAAATAAATAAATTTAAATTTACGTTGAAAGTTTTCGACAATGTACTAATTTATATTTTTGAAATTCAATTTTATACAAACGTTTCAATCAGCGAATTAACTTACACCTAAAAGGTTCCGTCAGTATATTAATATACACTTGGAAAAAAAATATAAATTAATACACTTATTAAAATTTTAAATGTAAAATTAAATTTATTTAAAAATTTCAGTTTTTTCATATACAAATGATAATATAACTATCAGCGTAAAACTTCTTCAACTTTGGAATTGGCATCTACGTCCTTATTTACGGACAAGTTTTTTTTTTTTAATTTATCAAATGATAAATTATCTTATTATAAAAAAATAAAATGGAATCATGTATTTTAATAATATAAATTATTGCGTAATAATCGACAAATATAAACATTTCATTTTGATTTTATTAAAAAAATCATCAACCACCTTTTTGTAAGTAGACTCGGCATTCGGAAACGAAACCGAACCGGAAGGAACTGGATGATTCCACTTCCTTTTGGTTTTGATTTGAGAATCGGAACCGATTCCGTACGGTTCGGTTAGGGTTTTCACCTTAACCGAGTCGTTAGAATCGGACGGTTCCAACCACAATTTAAGTTTTTATTTTATTTCTAATTTAATTTAATAAAATTCAAATAAATAATTTTTTATTATATTTATTTGATAACAATATCCAATTATAAATTCATTTAAAATTTAATTTTTATTTTTTAATATAATTAAAAAAAAAATTTTGGGTCCGATTTCGATTTCCAATTCCACATTCTTGTGGAATCGAGAACAGATTCCGACCGGTGGCAAAGTCTATTTATAAGAGTAAAAGAAAAAAAAAAAATACGCGGCAAAATTTAAAAAGCTCGCGGTAGCACAAAAAAAATTCCCCACTATTTAAAAACTGCAACAGATTTTAATCTGCTACATTCTGATTTGACAGATCCACGTGTCAAAATACTATTAGTTATTAATAATTTAAACTTGAGAGTTTTTGGGGACAGAAAGCAAGCTGGCTGGATAATATATTCGCAGTTAAAGGACCAATAGTATCGTGACACGTAGAGCTGTCAAAATCAGAATGGGTGTTCAATAAGATCTACCGGTTCTGATTCAGCAATCAACGGCGCCAACTAGCAACCGATGATGCAAAGACGGCCACGTACGATGGACACAAATCTAAATAAATTTTAATTTATAATATGAGAAAATTATTATTTATCTATCTAAATTTAACTTAAAGTCTCAAAATATTTTTGGTTTTCGAAATTTTTCATCTGTCTATCTAACTTATAAGGAAAACATTTTACACTTAAAATATAGTTATAAGAAAAATATTTTACACCTAAAAAAATAATAATTTAAATGTAAAATGTAAAATCTTAAATATTTTCGAATTTTAATTTAAAATTAGTTAGGGAGGAGGTAATTTTACTATGATATAATATGATTTTAATATTATTTTTTTATCCATGACTCATTTATCGAAAATTTAAGACAATTCAATTCAACACAGCTCGTATTGTCATGATATCTTAATTAATTACTTGATGATTTTGACTTAGTGTAGCAAAAGGCCGAGTCAAGCCTGGTTGTTGTCGGGCCAAGGTTTTTAGAAAATAAAATTTTATTTTATTTTTGTAAAAAAAAGTTATTTTTTGAATTATTTAAATACTTACAAATGAAAAAAAAATAAGAATTTCAAAATTTTTAGTTTTTTGTAATAAACTTTAAAAATGTAGTTATAAATATTTGTGTTTTGAATTAAGAATTAATTTATATAATTTAAAAAATTATCATTTATCTACATAAAATTAAGTTAAATGTTCGAAAATATTTTTGATTTTTGAGAATTTTCATCTGTTAAAGTCCAAATTATTAAAAAAAAAAAAAGACATTTTATACCAAAAAAACTAGTAATCAATGACATTTATATCTAAAAATTAGTTATTAAAAAGATATTTTACATCATAAAACTAGTGACATATGATGCAAAGACAGCACCCATGGTCGACACAAGTCGTTAGTAGGGGTGGGCATCGGATTGGATCGGATCGGATCGAATCGGATCTGATCCGATTAACAAATCCGATCGAATTGAGTTGGTCCAGTTCGACGGATTCGGATCGGATCGGATTTTATCAGATCCGATCGATTTTTTTTTTTTTTAATATGCAAAAACGACGTCGTTACATATTAAATAAAAAAAATTGAATTATTTTGGATTGGATTTTATCCGATCTGATCGATTTTTTTGACTCAAACCCACCGAATTCGGATCGGATCGGACCAATCTGATCCGAAATATGATGATTTCGGATCGAATCGGTCCGATTCGATCCGAATTCGAATCTGATCGAGTTCGATAAGATGATCTGGTCCGAACGAATCAAACAGCCCTGGCATTTTGGATCGGATTCGGTTCGATCCAATCCGAATCCGATAATGCCCAGGGCTAGTCGTTAGTGTAAGACTCCTAAATCTAAATAAATTTTATTTAAATATGAGAAAATTACTATTTATCCATCTAAAATTATGCTAAATTTTAAAAATATTCTCGATTTTTGAAATGTGTTCTTAGAAAGACTTGAACAATCAGTAAAAACACAACACAAAAATTAAAATAGTAAGGAGATCCAGTATCAGCCTCAATCGTTCATCCCCTGATATGATGCTTCAGACCCTGATGAGTTGATTCAGACCCAGATGAGCATAGCAGACCCTGATGAGCAGAGCAGACCCTGATGAACAGACCCACACGAGCAGACCCTAACGAGCAGACCCTGATGAGCAGACCCAGACGAGCCCTGATGAGCAGACCCACACGAACAGACCTTGATGAGCAGACCCTCACGAGCAGACCCTGAAATCAGCCCATGACGATCCAGAACCAAATCAGAACCGATCCAGCAAACAAGATTAGATAGACATAAGAAAAATTATCTATATTATAATAAAAATTTTATATTCTTTTTATTAAGGATTTATTTATCTCAAATTTAAGAAATTTCACGACGGCTCCTATTATCATGATATCTTAATTAATTACTTGATGATTTTGATATTTCACTTATTTTGTAAAAAAAAAAAAACTAAAATTAATTTTTTATAAGTTTAATAAAAAAAACTACATATTTTGAAATTTTTTTTTTTTTTCATTTTTAAAGATTCGAAAATCGAAAATATTTATAAATTTGAACTCAACTTTGGATGGATAAATAGTAATCATGATCTAACACCTTATAAGGTTTCAAAATAATATGATAATTTTCATGAAATGTACTAAAAATGTAAGGCTTTGTAAAATCTAAGGCTGAAATACAAAATGTTATAGTAATAAAATGTTATAGCATAATATTTGTTTTACATTTTTATAATTTCTCAATTTTTGAAGTATTAAAATGATAATAACGTTTAAAGAAATTAACAAGATTTATTATGTCTCAAAGAGTGTGGTTTGATGTCAAAATACTTAAAATTTATCTTAGGTTTGAGTCCATTAAGTATATTTATTATAAGAGCATGAGATAGTTCATAGTTTTACCAACTCTGCTTCAATTCGAATCGAGTGGTTTGACGGCGGAATTTCTTATTATCTCACATTTTCTCGTGTAATTTTTTAGAATTTTCTAGCATTTTCTATCTAAACAATCCCACTCATATAAAAGTGTCAAAATCGTGTTGATTGAGGAAGAGAAATTTTGATAACATGATGAAGATGGATGGGTGCTTTCAATTTTTTTTTAAAAAATATATATAAATAAAAAACATTTTGGTGAGTGGTGAGGGTTTGACGGCAAAGACAGCTGAAAGCCACACGCTTTCGATTTGTCACCACCAAACCTTTATGTCTCTTTTATGAAATTGGATTGAATTATTGGGTTATTATCAATTATTATCATTTATAATAAATCGGCATAAGAAATATTATTAGTGTAATATTTTGTTATTATATTTTTATAAAATCTTATATTTATTTATTTTTTAAAATATAGTAGTAACATATAAGATCATGTAGTAAAATTTAAGTTTTGTTCACACAATATTTTATTGATACACATGGAAGGTTCCAAGAAATGTCTCAGAGGGGCATAAACACAAATTACAGCTCTAAAAATTACAAAGTTAAGACAACTACGAATTTAAACCATTTCTCATTTCTGAGTCTTTTTTTTTTTTTTTCCTCTTTTCTACGCCTGGGCCCTTTATAGTGTAAAGTCATGTCAACCGCTCGAGCGGTTAATTCGCTTTCTTTGGCCCGTTAAATCCACATGTCAGCTGCTTGCGTGTAACAGCTAGATCGTGTGTAACTGTTGGGTCGTGCGCTCTGATAACCGCTAGATCGTGAGGGTTACTGTCAAGCTGTGCAGTAATCGTTAGGTTGTGGATCTATCCATAACTAGCTAACTGTAAGACACATTTTCTTGTGACAATCGCCCTATATCAATCACATATTCGTTATTCTTCCATCGTTCTTCACTCGTTGGGAAATTCTTTCTTCATCCATCGTGATTATTTACTCATTGGTC
>SKCR01048677.1:0-40037 GCA_019454045.1 Zanthoxylum bungeanum
AACTGCTGCTGTTTTACTGAAACAACATCCTTTGTCCAGACTCTCATAGTAAAGTTACCTTCAGTAAGGTATTTACTTGTATCAAGTTGATGTACCATTAGCCTTAGCATTCCTAGTTCCTTTCTTTTTCATCTTTGCATATTTAGAAGACTCGGCAATATTTGCCTTAGCACTGGGATTACGAGGATCCACAAGCTTGAACTCGTAGTGAGTGAGCTCATTAAGCAGCTGAGTCAAAGTAAAAGTCAACTTGTTCATAACGTACTTGCTTTTAAACCACATGAAACTCTTCGGAAGAGTTTTCATAATCATGGTCACCTGGCTACGCTCGTCAAGCCGAGCACCATGGGTTTCTGCAGTGTTTAGATAGGTCATCATCCTTAAGACGTGCTCTCGGACAGATGTCTCATCCTTCATCTTAGCAGTCATCGCTGAGACCAGAGCCTCATGACATTGACGCTCCGAAGGCTACCCGAACATGCACTGCAATGACTATATCTTCGGGATGCTGAAGCCATAGGCTCATGCTTTGCAGCAAGAACCTCAGACATCCCTACTAGCAATTAGCAGCATTATTCTCATTAGCTGTGACCCATTTCTGGTAGGCATCGCGCACAGCTTAGCCAGCATTTCTAGCTGACTCGGGAGGATACTCCTCCATCAGGATAAACTTTAGGTCTTCACAGACCAGGATATCGTTCATGTTACTTTTCCACTTAATATAGTTTTCTCCCATTAATTTATCTTTTGACAGTATGGAAATATTTGGAGAAACCATGGTAGAAAAATAAAATAAACATGCATTCAAAATCCATTCATCGCATATTAAAATTATCAAATAATTTTGGCATAAAATTAAAATGATGCATGAACCATGAATAATGAATTAGAAACCTAATAGAATTACTATACCACATAAATCTATCATCCCACAAATAAGTACCACCGTAGGGTAGGCCAAGTATTTGCATGATAGATCAAGACAATCTTAATTGATTAATATATGCGGGAATAACTCTTATTCCTATATTAACCAACTATCATTTGATTCGACCAAGGAATTTCGATTAACATTTAATCATTCCTTTATGAGTATGACCCGTCATTTCAGGATCCTTGGACTTAACTAGTGAAGTGCCGTCATAGGGTAGGTCAGTTCACTAGATACATCTGTTGGAAATGGTGATCGAGCACCATTCACTTTTTGTATGAATATTTGATATTTATGCAATATAATATTTATTTTATCATGGTTATTTATTTAAATATATGGTAAAACTCTTACTTTTATTTATATATTGTAAATCTAAGAGTTAGATTACTCTAAGAGTTACAGATTTCGAGTTACACTCAGAACCTTATATAAATTTTGTAAAGACCCAAGAGTTACAAAATATGGTGATATAGTTGCAAGAGTTGCAAATGGTGTTGAGAAATATCACTCATTCTCTCGAATATAAATTATTCCTGGTGTAGATATATTGACATTGGTCGGTCATTATATTGGTAAGACTAGTGCATTGACTATATATGTAATGGACATATGGTTTGTCTCAACAGACTGTGAGCTTAACGGAAGTTCGTATAGAAATACAAATATTCATTAGTTGAATGAATATTGAATTAACTCATAAAAGATGACTAATAGATATTCCATAAAATTGTCAATAGTTATCTTTTCGAGTTGAGTAGTTATTATGGTCATTTGACTTGAGACACCACAGTGGTCTTGTGAGTGATCCTCTATGTCTGATACCATGTATGTCAGAGACCTTCCATGGTCTGACCGCTGGATGTCTATTAGGTATAGACTGATGCTCACGGAGGTCGGTGTGTGTTAAGATGAGGATTCGTCAGTCAATATGGTTGGATTATGTTTCTAGAAATTTTTCAGAGTATATTCCAGAAATCTTTTTGCCAAAAGTACGTCGAAGAAATTATTTCTTTGACATTATAAATAATATTGACATTTTTTTGCATATATTATTTATTAATGGAATATAAGGATTAAAAGTTTCACATATTGAGTAAATAAGGTTTTGATAGTATAACTATAACCTTACTCAATAGGAGACGATAATGACAAATGGATTATACATTAGCGTTTTAACCTCGACTTGTATGGTTCGACGTGTCGTGTTGTTTTGTCATGATTTGTAGGTGGACATGCCATCATGAAATATGTGTACAAGTATATGAGATATATATGTATATATATAAGTAACAACTGAACGTGAGCCTAGAGAGTTCCATTATATTGAGTTTACTCGTTGAGCACTAGGGCGACCTTTCGTCAAATGCTGACAAAGTATTTTTTGGGTATTTAGGATTAAAATGTTTAATCCGATAATTCATGAGATGAATTGAATTAATTAATTTTATATCAAGAGTTGATATAATTTTATTGTATAATAAATGTAAATTCGATTTACATTAATTAGTAATTATTTTGTGAATTAATTTAATTGTTAAATTAATATATAATATTAATTACTTAGATTATGCAAATAAAGCTTTTAATTAGTTAAATTAATTAAGGTAAAGCAAAATTGAATTATTTGGTTAAAGTAACTATATGATTCATAAAGGTAACTTAGTTACTAAATTTGGTGAGATTAATTTTACCTTGGTTAAGTTAATTTTTGAAACATGTGGTGTAGGGAAAAGATTCCCTTTTACCATGGTGTAAATTAAAAGGCTTGGGTTTGTTTTCTTTAATTTTAATTAATAAAAAAAAAAAAAAAAGCAAAACACTTTTCTTTATTAATTAATTGCTTTTGCCGAACCAAAACAAGTAAGAAAAGCAAAAATTCATTTTTTCCTTCTCTGCTTCAAGCCACTGCCGAGAGCTTAGGAAGCAAAGGGGGCTGAGTTTTCTTCATTTTATTGATCAAAAATCAAGCCTAAATCTCACCATAAATCACCCTTATAAATTATCAAGACCATGGAAATTAATCTTCAAGTGTTAATGATTAATTGTGTTCTTGAAGTACTTGATTTTTCGTAGGGTTCAAGAGTTGAATTTTGGGAAAATCTTGGTTGCTACTCTTGAGTGATCAAACCACCTTTTGATCACCAAGACTTGTTCTTGAGAGAGCTTAATTTGGTGAAGTTTGAAGGAGTTCAAAAGTTCGGAAGATTCAAAGAAACTTGGATGCAACCATTCACAAATTGGGAAGGCTTGAAAACATCTTGTGGTAAATTTAGTTTGTAAATTTATTATTAAATTTGTTGATGATTATTGTTGAGAAAAATTGTTGTGGATTTGTTGGATTAATTGGAAGCATGTAAGTGAGGAATTAGAAGCATTGAAGTGTATGAAAATTGATATATAGTTGATATAGAAATTTTTGTATGCTTGGAGTAATTTTTTCAAGGGTTGGAAAATTATGTTTGCATGCTTGGATTATTTTTAAGTGTTGAAAATAATTTGTAGAAGCTTAGAATAATTTTTCAAGAGTTGATAAATGTAATAAAGTGTGTTGAAAATTTTTAATTGGCTTATGGTAATTATTTTAATACATTCAAAATGTTTTGAGTACATTAGGAAAATTTTAAGTTGATAAAAAAAATTAAAACCACTATTAAGGACTGCCGAATAAATAAAAAAAATAAATTTATTCGCTCGGGATTTGATCTCGGGTGGATTCTGCTGCTCTCGGTTTTGTCTGTTCCTCACTCAACAAGTGGTATCAGAGCGATACGTGCTTCTAATTGTTCATGTTCCTTACAATTTTTTTCAATGTTATAAAATGCCCATGCATACATTTAATTGTGAATTACATGTTTTAGGTATTTTTGGGACATGCATACATTTTATATATTTGTATGCATTTGACTTTGGAAAAATCTCTACGCTAGATCATTAAGTGTCATTATTTTAGTTGAAAATATGACATGGTCTGGCATGTCTATACGGTGTTAGTGTTAGGTTCTCTAAGAACAATCCTAGGATCAATTAAGCATAAAAGATGTGTGAATAATCAACGAAGTTTGCGGAATAACTTACATTGATCGGTTTCTTGGATGTTGGAAAGTTCAAAACTTTGAATCCTTTGATGTTGTTCTCCAAGATCTCCTTGATTGTATGTTGAGCTCCAAGCCTTGGTGAATGAATTCCAAACTCAAGGGATGTTTCCCTATCACATTTGAATGACTCTTCAAGTGCTAGTTTTGGAAGAAATTTGTAACAAAAGTCTTCCCCTTGTTCTTTGTAAGTCTCGGCAATGGAGAGTAAAAGAGAGGGAGAGTCACGGTGAAGAGAGAAAAAGAGTGATGAGTGAAAAAAATGTAAAGTGTTTTTAATTATCCATAATCAAAATGTCATATACCAAAATCCAAAGTTGGTAAAAGGTCACTCATCTCTCAAGTTTATGTAAGCTACAAGTCACTAAACCAACAAATTCCATCAACCAAAAATGTGATTAGATTGACTAGTGATGTGACTTGATGTGGGCCCCACTTTGATTTAAAATCTGAGTGGGCCCGCAAACACATTCAGGGCTCGGGTTCATTAATTCCGAATTAACGAATTTTTCTGTTGCAACTTAATTAAATCAAATTTAATTAAATAATTAAGCCTAGTAAAATTACTATTAAAGTCGCTCGCGAATTAATTCTAAATTAATTTGTTTGCCCGAATTAAAATCCAATTTTAATTCTGTTATGAAATCTAATTTCATTTAATATATCGAATATATTATTTAATCGATTAATTACAAATTAATCGTTCTCTCTCTTCTAGTTGAATTTTATCCCAGATAAATTCTTGCCGTAATTAATCCTAGATTAATTTTCTCTCTCTTCTAATTAATCCCAGATTAATTATGTTCGAGTCAAACATCATCGGTGAATCTTCAAGAAGCGACCAATGAGATCCTTGGATATGTTTGCAGTAGATCTGGTCGTCGGACTATCCGAACAAGTGCGTACCCGGTACCATGTTCTTACCGATTTACAAGACATGGTTGGCTTCTAGTAAAGCGTCGTGCCTACCCAATTCTCTAGAAATATTCTTTAAGGAATATATAATCTTTGTCAAGCGTAGTATACGTAGTATTGCGTTTTGTAAACTAGTATCAGATGTCACATGCAAGGCCTGAGGCTGGAATAGTGTCTGCCCCGTACGAATCATATATAGGATCACAAGCAACTAGTCTCTATAATCGGATAATCATGACCTTGTCATATTATCCCGATATTTGCAAAATAATAGAGAACCAGTTCTGTATCCCTGCGTGATCATCATCTCCATATGACTGAAGTGATACTTCCGTCTTGACATCACACCCAATACACTATAATTAGATAAACCGAGAAGAGGCGTACACAAAACCTGTTAAAGTCCCGGACGACCAAAACCAAAGCGTATTGATTGTCGCATGTATTAGCGATACAAGTCTCAGGTTAAGACCAAATACACCTACCCTGATGCGGATTCCCATAGACACATAGTCATACTACCATTGGGATTCCGCGGGGTCTATCTAGAGTGAAACTGTTTCCGTACCATCGGTAAACACAACCTCCTATCACACTTGCATAAGTATCCAATACTTAAATATATGAGAACTATGTCGTTATGCTCCCATAACGCGCACAAGTGCAATAATAGTCTATTCCGCATTATCGATGTCCAGTCTCGATAATACTATGACTAGGGATATTTAATGATTAAATCTTAGTTGATTGCTACTGTCTCATATCTTATAATCTGGAACTAATCATAAGGACTTATATCATTTATATATTCATGTAATCTAATTATAAAATGATAAAATAGCAATTTCCATTGTCACATAATTAAATTTGTACAAAAACCACAATGTCTTTTACAAATAGTGACGCTATGGGTCATAATTGTCCAACAATCTCCCTCTTGGCCTATAGTCAGTCACTCAAGTATCCAACACATGAACTATGTACATGTCGCTCAAACGTTTGCTGAGGAATTACTTTCGTCAGCGGATCTGCAATGATGTCCTCTGATACGACCTTCTCGATCTTCACATCGCCATGATGTATGATCTCATGAATCAGATGGAAATGTCGAAGAACATGCTTGGATCGTTGATGAGACTGCGGTTCCTTAGCCTGTGATATAGCCCCGTTATTGTCACAATACAATAGAACGTGCTCAACTGCTAACAGAACTACTCCCAATCTAATTAGAAATCTACGGATCCAAACTGACTCTTTTGCTGCTTCAGCTGCAGCAATATATTATGCTTCTGTTGTTGAATCGGCAACAGTCTCTTGCTTGGAAGATTTCCAGCTTACTGATCCGTTGTTCAAACAAAATATATACCCAGATTGCGACTTACAGTCGTCTTTATCAGTTTGGAAACTTACGTCGGTAAACCCAGTTACCTCAAGTTCTCCATCTCCATAGATTAAGAACGCATCTCTAGTTCGTCTAAGATGCTTAAGGATGTTCTTAACCGCAACCTAGTGACCATAACTTGGATCGGTCTGATAGCGACTACATATGCTCAAAGCATATGAGACATCAGTTCGCGTACATTGTTGGTCTCTAAGATCATCCCAATAACATTTAAAGCATGATAAAAGTGTAAATACTAAAAGAAAGTATATCAGAATTATACTTACAAAGATCGGTTGTAGGATGTGTTGATAACAAAAACTTTACTCCTTTTGAAATTGTTCCAAGCTTTCTTTGAATGATGAATCAAGCTCCAAGCTTTGATCTTTGATTCCAAGCTCAATGGGAAAGTTTCCCTAACACCTTTGTATGAATCTTTGATGTGTGCTAGCACTTGGAAAAAAATTGCAACAATTTCTTCCTTGTCTTTGGTGAGTTTCGGCCAAGCCAAAATTGGGAGAGAAAATGTTTTGTTTGGGCGTGAATGGAGAGAAGAGAGAATAGATCTTTGTTGACTTGTTAATTGATTTCCAAAACAAAAAATGATATACCAAATATTTGGTAATTAGTCATTCACTTTCAACTTGAGTGTAAAACAAGCCATCAACCACCCACCAAATTATATCACCAAAAAGTTGATCAAAGTGACTAGGCGATGTGACTTGTGATGTGACTTATGGGCCCCACTTGATTCAAAATCTGAGTGGGCCCGCAAACACATTCGGGGCTCGGGTTCGTTAATTCTGAATTAACGAATTTTTCGTTGCGACGTAATTAAATCAAATTTAATTAAATAATTATGCCTAGCAAAATTACTATTAAAGTCGCTCGCGAATTAATTCTAAATTAATCCATTCGCCCGAATTAAAATCCAATTTTAATTTCGTTATGAAATCCAATTTCATTTAATATATCGAATATATTATTTAATCGATTAATTCCGAATTAATCGTTCTCTCTCTTCTTATAGAATTTTATCCCAGATAAAATCCCTCCGCAATTAATCCTAGATTAATTTTCTCTCTCATATAATTAATCCTAGATTAATTATGTTCGAGTCATACGTCATCGGTGAATCTTCGGGAAATGACCCATGAGATCCCTGGATATGTTAGTAGTAAATTCGGTCGTCGGACTATCCGAACACGTGCGTACCCGTACCACATTTTTACCGATTTACGAGACATGGTTGGCTTCTAGCAAAGCATCGTGCCTACCCAATTCTCTAGAAATATTCTTTAAGGACTATATAATCTATGTCAGGCGTAGTATACGTAGTATTGCGTATTGCGATCCAGTATCTGATGTCACATGCAAGGCCTGGGGCTGGAATAGTGTCTGCCCCATACAAAGCATATATCGGATCACAAGCAACTAGTCTCTATGATCGGATAATCATGACCGTGTCATATTATCTCGATAGTTGCAACATAATAGAGAACCGGTTCTGTATCCCTGCGTGATCATCATCTCCATATGACTGAAGTGATATTTCCGTCTTGACATCACACCCTGTACACTACGATTCTCAATAAACCCAGAAAAGGCGTACACAGAACTTGTTAAAGTCCCGAACGACCAAAACCAAAGCGTATTGATTGTCGCAAGTACTAGCGATGCAAGTCTCAGGTTAAGACCAAATACAGCTACCCTGAGGCGGATTCCCATAGACACATAGTCATACTACCAATGGGATTCTGCGGTGTCTATCCAGAGCGAAGCTGTTTCTGTACCATCGGCAAACACAACCTCCTATCACACTTGCATAAGTATCCAATACTTAAATATATGGGAACTATGATGTTATGCTCTCAGAACGCGTACAAGTGCAATACTAGTCTATTCCGCATTATCGATGTCCAGTCTCGATAATACTATGACTAAGGATATTTTAATGATTAAACCTTTGTAGATTGATATTGTCTTATATTTGATTTATCCGGAACTAATCATAAGGACTTTTATCATTTATATATTCAAGTAATCAAATTACAAAATGATAAAATAGCAATTTCCATTGTCACATAGTTAATTTGTACAAAAACCACAATGTCTTTTACAAATAGTGACGCTATGGGTCATAATTGTCCAACAATCTCTCACTTGGCCTATAGCCAGTCACTCAAGCATCTAACACCTGAACTATGTACATGTCGCTCAAACTCTTACTGAGGAATAGCTTTCGTCAGCAGTTCCTTAGTAATGTTGTCCTCTAATACGACCTTCTCGATCTTCACATCTCCACGATGTATGATCTCACGAATCAAATGGAAACGTCGAAGAACATGCTTGGATCGTTGATGAGACTGCGGTTCCTTAGCCTGTGCTATAGTCCCGTTATTATCACAATATAATGGAACGGGCTCAGCTGCTAACGAAACTACTCATAATCCAATTAGGAATTTTCGGATCCAAACTGCCTCTTTTGCTGCTTCAGCTGCAGCAATGTACTCTGCTTCTGTTGTTGAGTCTGCAACAGTCTCTTGCTTGGAAGATTTCCAGCTTACTGCTCCGTTGTTCAAACAAAATATGTACCCAGATTGTGACTTACAGTCGTCTTTATCGATTTGGAAACTTGCATCGGTAAGCCCAGTTACCTCAAGTTCTCCATCTCCATAGATTAAGAAAGCATCATTAGTTCGTCTAAAATACTTAAGGATACTCTTAACTGTCATCCAGTGACCTTCACCTGGATCGGCCTGATAGCGACTAAACATGCTCAAAGTATACGAGACATCAGGTCGTGTACATATCATGGCTTACATGATCGATCCGACTGTCGAAGTGAACGGGATCCGACTCATATTGTCTCTCTCATCTTGAGTTTTAGGACACATGGCTTTAGATAGAGTGCCACCATGTGACACTGGCAACAGTCCCATTTTAGACTGTTCCATGTTGAATCTCTTCAACACTTTGTCAATGTACGTGCTCTGAGAGAGTCCAATCAGCTTTCTAGATCTATCCCGGTAGATCTTTATTCCCAAAATAAAGGCTGCTTCTCCCAGATCCTTCATAGAGAATTTTAATGAAAGCCAAGCTTTCACCGATTGTAGCCTGGGAATGTCATTGCCTATAAGCAATACATCATGAACGTAAAGGACAATGAATGTCAGTGCGCTCCCACTAACCTTCTTATATACACAAGGATCATCCTCGTTTTGAATGAAATCATATTCTTTTATGATTTCATCAAAATGTTGGTTCCAAGAACGCGATGTTTACTTCAATCCATAGATGGATCGATTTAACTTACAAACCTTGTCTGCATGTTTAGGTACGACAAAACCATCAGGCTGTTGCATATAAACATCCTCCAAAAGGTTTTCGTTAAGGAAAGTGGTTTTGACGTCCATATACCATATCTCGTAATCGAAATATGCAACAATAGCAAGCATTATCCGAATGGATTTAATCATGGCAACGGGTGAAAAAGTTTCATTGTAATCGACACCATGTCGTTGACGATACCCCTTCGCTACAACCCTAGCTTTGTACGTTTGTATGTTGCCATCCATGTCGGTCTTCTTCTTGAAGACCCATTTGCAACCAATAGGCTTTACGCCTTCTGGTGCATCATCCAGTGTCCAAACTTGGTTGGTGTACATGGAATCCATTTCGGACTTTATGGCATCTTGCCATAAACCGAAGTAGATACCTTTTATCGCTTCCTCATACATAGCCGATTCATCTTACTCAATAAGATTAATATCCACATGAGGTGAGATCCGAAACCCATACCTCTCAGGTTGTTTTCTCACTCTCTCCGATCTACGCGGTTCTTATGTATTCGAAGATTGTGGTACATTCTCATCCCTGATGAACTGTTCATGTTTCGTTAAGGATTCTGTGCCAGGAACAGTATCAATCTTATTTTCATCAAGTTCTACTTTCCTCCCACGTACCACTGCATTTAGGAATTCCTTCTCAAGGAAAACCGCATGTAGAGCAACAAATACTTTGTTCTCTTGTGGGTTGTAAAAGTAATATCCTTTAGTTTCCCTAGGATAACCTACAAATAGACACTTATCCGATTTGGGTTCAATTTTGGTACCATCCAAACGTTTAACGTATGTCCAGCAACCCTAAATCTTCAGGAATGAGAAACCCGGTTTCTTTCCTGTCCATATCTCATACGGAGTCTGTTGAACAGACTTTGACGGAACCTTATTCAAAATAAGTATTGCATTGTTCAATATATATCCCCAGAAGGAAATAGGTAGCTCTGTGCGACTCATCATGGACCTTACCATGTCCAACAAAGTTCGGTTTCTCCGTTCGGACACACCATTTAATTGAGGTGTTCTATGAGGAGTCCACTGTGAAAGAATACCATATTTTTTCAAGTAATCAAGAAACTCATTGCTCAAGTATTCTCCACAACGGTATGACCGTAATGTTTTAATACTTTTGCCGGTCTATTTTTCTATTTCGTGTCGAAACTCTTTAAATTTCTCAAAGGTTTCCGACTTGTGTCTCATAAGATACACATAACCATAACGCGATGCATCATCCGTAAAGGTTACGAAGTATTCATATCCACCTCTAGCCTGGCTAGACATGGGCCCACATACGTCACAATGAACGAGGGCTAACAGTTCGGTGGCACGTGCACATTTACCGCTAAAAGGTGTTTTAGGCATTTTGCCTGATAAACAAGTTTCGCATACGTCATATTAATTTGGATCAAATCCGTCCAAGTACCCACTCTTCGAAAGTGTGGATATGCAAGTCTTGTTAATGTGTCCCAGACGACAATGCCACATATAAGTTTCATCTTTGTTACTTAGTTTAAGCCTTTTGTTTGTTACATTATATGTTTGAGATTGATTTATATAAAAAATATAAAAACCGTTATTCACATCAGCACTGCATATCTCCATATCATTTTTATACATAAAACACCCAGTGTTTCTAAAAACAAAAGTATACCCACATTGGGCTAATAAAGATACATATATAATATTCCTAGTCAAACTAGGTATATAATAACAGTCTGATAAGTTTAGTACATGCCCTGAGGGCAGTTCCAAAATATAAGTCCATACAGCCAAAACAGCGACTCTGGTCCCGTTTCCAACTCGTAGATCAATCTCCCCTGAGGCCAGTCTCCTGCTAATCTACAGATCCTGCACATCAGTACATATATGAGTACCACAACCAGAATCAAAAATACAATTTTTAAAACTAGTAGTAGACATGTTTATTTCTATAACAAACATACATGAAGCCGATGCCTTGCCCGCTTTGATTTCCTTCATGTGCGCCTTGTACTCATGGCAGTCATGCTTCCAGTGACCCCATTTGCCACACTGCAGGATACATCTTGGGATTTTCCATTTGCCTTCCTAGAAGACTTTGACAATTTTCCCTTGCCCTTCTTATTCTTCTTATTCTTTACACCTCCAGTAGCCTTTGGCCAAGCCTTGGGAGATTGAGATGTTGAAGTGAAGTGCGCCTCTCGCTTTTTGCCCTTCAATAGCTCTTTTTCTGCTTCATGCAGCATTGCCATCAACTCTCCAAGAGTATGTTCTTGGTTCATCATATTGTAGTTCATGATGAACCCGCTCCAGCTGTAAGGAAGAGACTGCAAGATCAAATCTATAGAAGTCTCAGCCTCAAAGGTTATGCTTAGTTGACCCAGCTGTTCGATGTCAGCAATCATCTGTGACACATGGTGCTCGACAGATGTACCCTCTGACATTCGAGAGCGAAAGAGCTTCTTCTTCAATTCATACATTTGCGATCTAAGGTTAGATCGATGAAGGTCCTTTAATTTTGCCATCATAGTATAGGGATCCAATCCCTTGTTTTTGGGGCGAAATAGAGGGGTCATTGCAGCGAGCATGACGGATTGAGCAGTTGAGTTGTCATCGTTATGAGTCTTCCAAAGCTCAAGCTCAAGCGGCTGCTCATTTCCGGGCTTAGGCCCGAGAGGTCTCTCTATCGTATAAAACATTCTCTCAGCCTCCAGGACAACCCTAAGGTTCATATCCCAGTCAGGAAAGTTCACACCATTAAAGACATTTTCGTCCATGATAATGTCTCTAACCCCGATCTTTCCAGCCATCTTAATTGCAATAGTCTAACTATTCAATTAACGATTTTTGGGTACAGTCCAACTGTTACAAGAAAAATAATAGAATATTAGTCCAACTAATAAATATTCAAAATGACGAAATAATTTGAAAGCGCGTATTGGTAAGTATTTGAACGAAATTGCAAATTCAATACTAACCTCCCACTATTTTTCGGCGAGCCTCTAACCCTCTGTTGAGTACTCGGGAAACCTAGTTTCCTAGTGGGCTAGGATCCCGTTAAATAACACACAACCTTGACTTTGGCCAATAAGCTGTATGATATTTAACTAGGTAGATCTCTAAGATCAATTGGATCTCATCCAACTCCTAGATCCGGTAGGTGGACCTCCAAGTCCGAAACATATATACAATATATTTTCCTAACCTTTTCCACTGAATCAACTAAGCCTTGGCTTTGGCTCAACAAGCTTAATGATTCCAGTTAAACGGGACCCATTGACTTTGGAAAGCTTCGTAATCCATGTCGATGAACAAGAAGTGACCTTGACTTTGGCCAACAAATCACAACTTGCCTAAGACATGCGATATAGAACAAAGCTTTCATGGTTCAAACACATCCGCGATGGACATTGATCTTGACTTTGGCCAACAAACCAATGCCAATCTTGGATCTTGAGAAAGAACCATTCAATGGAAGGAAAACGCTTAATATTTGATTGAGGGTTTTTCGCGTAAATTGGCAACCAATTTATTATCTTTGATTAGGTCTCATCATACACCCTTAAGCATGCATTCTAAAAGCATAATAAGACGCGATAAATAAAATAATAATGATATGCCGATGGATATCTCACAAATTGTTCATAGAACAAATCACTCCATTTCCTCTCCCCGGCAAGCAATATTTTAACTTCTACCCAATTACATAATACAATAAAGAAACCTCATTACATTGAGGGGAATTGGTGAGAAGAGAATTACAAAGAGTCAATAAATAAAGGCTGGACACGCATGTCCAATTTAATAAATTCTAAATTTATTACAACAATTTCCAAAATTTCCCTCACCCATGTAATATCCATCTGATATACATTATTCATACAATACATCCATGTATTCACACAAAGCATGTTATTCAATCAATCTAATCCAATTAATTAATCTTTGAATTAAGTGATCATCCAATGTTCAAACAACGATTTGATTTGCGCGAGTCCAACTCGTTTTAAGAATAAGTACTCAAAGTCCGTATTCTTGAATTATACCGAACTACAATTTTAAATCCAATTTAATTTATATTCAATACTAATTCTTATTTAATTCCAAATTAAATAATTACACTTTTAATGTGCCTTTACGACTTAGATTCTAAATCTAATCTTAATGGGTCTCAAAGCCCAATTAACATCCAATGTCAATTTAATTAAAGTCCAATGGGCTTTTAATTAATTCATAAGGCATGGGCTTTGGCCAATATGGGTCAAACCCAAATGCCAAGGCCCAATAAAGGAATCACTCTATTTGCCATAAAATTAATTTCGGCCCATTAGGCCCAATTAAATTTAAAAGGCTCATTTATTATATTTGGACTTAACGGAATGGTTTTAGGTCCAATTTGAATCCAATCCAATTGTCCTAAACCAACTTGGCCCAACCAAGCCCATAAGGCCCAAATATAACATTTTAGCCCAATTCCAAATTAAAGACTAATTAATTAAATTCCAATATTCTAAAATCACAATTTATTTAATTAAAGTGTATAGCCATAATTAATTAGTTAAATTAACATTTCCAAAACACCAATTTAATTAATTAATCATGCTTTATTATTTTCAATACATGTCCAACATTATTGAAGCAAAATCAAACTCCAACATACTTCCAAGGCTCACGACAATCATGGGATTTTTTCATCAATTTTGATTTCAATCAAATTAAATCACAAATCAATATATCCAATCATTTTAAACACATCCAATGGCCTAAAATCAAAATCACCATGACCTACAAGGGTTCATCACATTCGGCCAAGGTAACCAAATTTGGGAAAATTATTCCAATCAATTTTTCATAAAATTAATCATGTGTAACTCTTAGTTATCATAATCTAAGCATACTCAAACAATCAATTTGATAAAATCATGCTCCAAGCAAAAATACCCAAATTCAAGATTTTGAACCATAATCCATTTCATGTTTAACCTTGCTCTAATACCATTGTTAGGTTCTCTAAGAACAATCATAGGATCAATTTAGCATAAAAGATTTGTGAATAATCAACGAAGTTTGCGGAATAACTTACATTGATTGGTTTCTTGGATGTTGGAAATTTTAAAACTTTAAATCATTTGATGTTGTTCTCCAAGATCTCATTGATTGTATGTTGAGCTCCAAGCCTTGGTGAATGAATTCCAAACTCAAGGGATGTTTCCCTATCACCTTTGAATAACTCTTTAAGTGCTAGCTTTGGAAGAAATTTGCAACAAAAGTCTTCCCCATGTTCTTTGTAAGTCTCGGCAATGGAGAGTAAAAGAGAGGGAGAGTCACGGTGAAGAGAGAAAAATAGTGATGAGTGAAAAAATGTAAAGTGTTTTTAATTATCCAAAATCAAAATGTCATATACGAAAATCCAAAGTTGGTAAAAGGTCACTCATCTCTCAAGTTTGTGTAAGCTACAAGTCACCAAAACCAAAAACTTCCATCAACCAAAAAGGTGATGAGATTGACTAGTGATGTGACTTGATGTGGGCCCCACTTTGATTCAAAATCCGAGTAGGCCCGCAATCATATTCTGGGCTCGGGTTCGTTAATTCCGAATTAACGAATTTTTCCGTTGCGACTTAATTAAATCAAATTTAATTAAATAATTAAGCCTAGGAAAATTACTATTAAAGTCGCTCGTGAATTAATTCTAAATTAATTCGTTTGCCCGAATTAAAATCCAATTTTAATTCCGTTATGAAATCTAATTTCATTTAATATATCGAATATATTATTTAATCGATTAATTCCAAATTAATCGTTCTCTCTCTTCTAGTTGAATTTTATCCCAGATAAATTCTTGCCGTAATTAATCCTAGATTAATTTTCTCTCTCTTCTAATTAATCCAAGATTAATTATGTACGAGTCAAACGTCATCGGTGAATCTTCGGGAAGCAACCCATGAGATCCCTGGATATGTTGGCAGTAAATCTGGTCGTCGGACTATCCGAACACCTGCATACCCAGTACTAAGTTCTTACCGATTTACAAGACATGGTTGGCTTCTAGCAAAGCGTCGTGCCTACCCAATTCTCCAGAAATATTCTTTAAAGAATATATAATCTTTGTCAGACGTAGTATACGTAGTATTGTGTATTGCAATCCAGTATCAGATGTCACATGCAAGGCATGGGGCTGGAATAGTGTCTGCCCCGTACGAATCATATATCGGATCACAAGCAACAAGTCTCTATAATCGGATAATCATGACCTTGTCATATTATCCCGATAGTTGCAACATAATAGAGAACCAGTTCTATATCCCTGCTTGATCATCATCTCCATATGACTGAAGTGATACTTCCGTCTTGACATCACACCCAATACACTACGATTCTCAATAAACCCAGTAGAGGCGTACACAGAACCTGTTAAAGTCCCGGACGACCAAAACCAAAGCGTATTGATTGTCGCATGTATTAGCAATGCAAGTCTCAGGTTAAGACCAAATACACCTACCCTGATGCGGATTCCCATAGACACATAGTCATACTACAAATGGGATTCCACGGGGTCTATCCAGAGCGAAGCTATTTCCATACCATCGGTAAACACAACCTCCTATCACACTTGCATAAGTATCCAATACTTAAATATATAAGAACTATGCTGTTATGCTCCCATAAAACGCACAAGTGCAATACTAGTCTATTCCGCATTATCGATGTCCAGTCTCGATAATACTACGACTAGGGATATTTAATGATTAAACCTTAGTGGATTGATAATGTCTCATATCTTATAATCTGGAACTAATCATAAAGACTTTTATCATTTATATATACAAGTAATCTAATTACAAAATGATAAAATAGCAATTTCCATTGCCACATAGTTTATTTGTACAAAAACCACAATGTCTTTTACAAATTGTGACATTGTGGGTCATAAAAAACCATTGTGATTATTCCCAATATTGTTAAAGCGTGAGGGATTGGTTATAATGTTTTGTACTATTCCGATTAAGCATGAGATGAGTCGAATTTAAGAGAATATATAATCCAATATTGCTAAAGCGTGAGGTTAATTTCAGTATCTTACTTTCGGCAATAGACAAGTTGATCTAAAAATTGAACTATCCAATATTGCTAAAGCATGAGGATGAGATTCGATTTAGGACTGAATGTAAGAGTTGCATGAGATGCAATTGAAAATAGTTGTCTACCTTCTCGAATTTACAAAAGTCAATATTGCTAAAGCGTGAGATTTATGTAAATGTCAAGAAGGATCTACTTTGCTTTGTGAGATTTAAGATTTAAATTTCCATATTCTTGTTTGTAGAGATTATAAAGAATATGTAAGACATTTCGAAGGCACTTTATAGAAAAAGTAAATTCATATTCTATTTCGTGTTTTTATCATGATATTTAAATATTAATTTCTCCTTTATTTTATCCTTGTGTAGACAGAATGTATGTGTCGAACCCGCTTTCACGTATACTTTGTTAGGGATATACCCTATACCCAACTTGTGGATGGGCTATATGTACATGTATTTGCAATATTTTCATTAATTAATAAAATGGCAATCTTTATTATACGTGTCTTACATAAATTATATGAATAATTAAAAACTGTAATAATGGAGTAATAAGATGATGGCTTCCACGCCTTATGAGAATCATTACACTCAAACGTTCTTAGTCATAGTTTTTTTAATAATATGGGCGTTCACAAAGCGGAGAGACTAGTATGATGATATGATCTGCCCTTAAGTGGGGTAGCCGATCTCATAGGCTACTAGCGGAGATCCGTCCGCTTGGTGTATCACATGGATGCATGAGTTGCTCGTGTCCATCGAACTGACCATCGAAAGTTTTCTCATGGAGTGTTTATCCCATGTGTCTGTGAGAACTTTCATGTATCGATTGTATGACTTGTCCATAGACTTGAGGTCCTTACAATCTTATGTGTGGATCAAATGACTTTGACATTCTCCTTCCCCGGTTTATAAGATCCGGTCATAAGGGTATGATTAGGTCATTTATTGAAACACATGAAGTTTGTAAAGATACAACAGAGAATCACCACTCTCTCGGATAATATTTTCTTATAAGAGTAATATTCCAGTTCATGGGTTGATATGTGTGATCAGTGCTTGAGACTGTGGCCGCAACGGAAGAATCATGTGAGATTCTTGGGTTAGCATGATTCATGACACTATCAACGGGTTGATAGTTAGCATGTTTAGGTTTATGTTCTTTGCATGTTTTATGAGTTTTTATGCTTAGAATATATAGTAACATTCCTAGGCTTGTAGAATAATCAAAATAAATGGGTCTTGGGCAAAGGGATAGTGGCATCATAAGTTTAAATTTGAACTCCAACAGTGGTATCAGCGCGCCGTTTTTGTTTTGATTAGTTCTCTCTCATTTGAACTCCAAATTGGGTGTGTAAAAGCTCGTTGGAAATCTAACACCCTGAACTTACTTTTAGGCATAAGTTGTGTATGATTTGGTTAAGATTTGAATTGTGACATTGCATTTAATGTTCACACATCTGTAAAAAAACATGAATATTAAATTTATTTGGTTAAAATAAAATACAATATCATAATTAAATATTAATCAAAGTTATTTAATGCCTAAAATAATTCCAACATATTAAAAATCATATGCTTGATGATTCTATATATGATTAGAATGTCATGATTATTTTAGGGTGCAGACATCTAGAGAATTTCTAAGGAAATAGATAGTGTATTGCTTATCCCTTAGCTAAGTAATTATTCCGTTATGAAATTAGAGATTTATTACCTTTAAGGCTAATAAATATAAATCACTTGTTTATAATAAAAAAATTATAAAAGATACAAGTGGGGTGGGACCAAGGCGTTAATAAAAATTTCCAAACTAAAGTTAATTTAACCAAAGGTATTACTAGAGTTAGATAATGATTTGGTGTCTTCCTTCACTCGCTACCTTTTTATAGCCAAAAGGAAAAGCTGTGAAGACATCTAGATAATCATTTACTCAAATCTTACCTTAAAGTATATTTAAAGTGTTGGACTAATTTGGAGGATCTATTGTTTATTCCTATCACCAAGGTAATAAGAGCCTAAGAGGTAAGGGTATTTAAGAGAGTTCGCTCCACCCTCCCTCTGGGCAATTTTCAATGGAGGAATCCATTTGACAGTTATTCACTTAAACTTGCTAAAATCCTCAATAATAATTTAAGTCTAAAATTTGCCTCCCATTGGTAGGACTAGGCTTTACCAGACTGACCAATACCAATTTGTCCCTAAATCATACTATTGACAATGGTTTGAATTTTCTGAGTCATAAGACGCTGCGACCCTTAGGCGTGGTCTTATAACTTAGTGGCAAAGATTGGGTGTCCACAAGGACTAGCATAAGCTATGGCATGTTTGATTGCCCAACCCAATGATTAAGGAATTGTGATTTATATCATAAATTGGTTGGGAACCTACCTAATTATCGTATTTTATAATGACCGGCCCTAGTCAGAGTTGTGAAATGATGATAATGGGATCCTTGCCCATAAGAAATCCATCATATTGGGGTTGATGCGATTTGCTTTAAAATTTTAAAACAATTGAGTGGGAGCAACTTTATAATATTAAAAGCCAATGTTATAAAGAAACATTAATGAAAACATATTCCTTATAGGTGGATTAAAATATTTCACAAACATTCAAATGGCAAATAGAATATCACTTCGGTCCATCCTTGATGAGCATAAGCTCAAAGGGGACAACTACAATGACTGGTTTAGAAACATTAAAATTTTCTTACAACAAGAAAATATATTATATGTTTTTGAAAGACCATTTCCCCCTGAAATCGCAGAAGATGATGACCAAAATACATTTGATGCTTGGAAGAAACACGTCGATGATGATGAGCAAGCAGTTTGCATAATGCTTGGCCCTATGTCAGACGAACTTTAGAAAGCTCACGAAGATATGGATGCTCAAACCATCATCTTTCACTTGAAGGAGTTGTATGCAAATTCCGTTTATACCGTGAGATTCCAAATGTCATGTGCCTTATTCCAAACAAGGTATAAGGAAGGATCTGTTAGTGGACATGTGCTTAAGATGATTGGCCACATTGAAAAATTGGCCAACCTCGGGTTCATCATGGATCATGAGATAGGTCACGATCTAATTCTTCAGTCCTTACCAAAAGACTTCTCTAACTTTATTATGCAGTTTCATCTGTCTAATAAAGAAGCTACTTTAGTAGAATTGCACAATCTGATAAAGCAAGCAGAGAAGGACTTGAAATCGGAGCTTAAAACATCCGTCATGCTTACGGGTACGGACCTGAAGCCACGAGGCCCAAAGAAAAATAAGGGCAAGGCCAAAGATCCAGATCACCTAAAGCCCAATGGTAAGGTGGAGAAGAAAAAGGGAAAGAGGAAATGTTTCTTTTGTGGAAAGAATGGTCATTGGAAGAAAGACTACATATCCTTGAAAGCCAATGAAGCTAGGGAAGCCCAAGAGGCCAAGAAGCCCAATGCTTCAGGTATGTTGTATATGATTGAACTATATTCTCAAAAATATGAACCTTCTACTTGGGTGCTTGACACCGGTTGTGAGACTCACTTGTGTAACAATGTGCAGGGCCGGAGAAACAGTAGGAGACTCAGTCATGGGGAGGTTGACTTACTCATGGGTAATGGAGCAAAACTGGCTGCATTATGCTTGGGGACTTATTCATTAGTTTTTCCGAATGGTTTAGTTTTAGACTTAGAAGATTTTGTTTATGTACCTTCTCTAGTAAAGAACATCATTTCAATTTCGTCTTTATGCAATAAAGGCTTTTCATGCCTAATAAGTTGTAATGAATGTTCTATTTATTTCAATGAAATAAAATATGGAGATGGTATTTTGAATAATGGTATCTATGTCTTACAAACTAACATATAATGTTCAACCTCTAATATATACAACGTTAACTCGAATAATCTCAATGAATCACTTCTATGGCACAGTCGCTTAGGTCATATCAATGAAACAAGATTAACTAAGCTACATAAGGATGGGTATTTCAGACCCTTCAAATATGAACCTTATGGAACTTATTAATCTTGTTTACTTGGTAAAATAACCAAATTACCCTTCAAAGGTAAAGGACAGCGTGCAACGGAGACATTAGAACTCATACACTCGGATGTATGCGGACCAATGTCAGTCACCGCTAGAGGTGGATTCTCCTACTTCATTACCTTTATCGATGATCACTCACGATATGGGTATGTGTACCTTATGCGGTATAAATCTAATGCCTTGGAGAAATTCAAAGACTTCAAAGCTGAAGTAGAAAACAAGCTTAATAAAAGTATTAAGTCACTAAGGTCTGACCGAGGTGGTGAATACTTAAGCGACGCATTTCAAGATTACTTGAGAGAAAATGGCATTGTTTCCCAGTAGACTCCTCAGGGAACTCCACAGCATAATGGGGTCTCCGAAAGGAGAAATTGAACATTATTAGATATGGTCCGATCAATGATGCCAGACACAGATCTTCCTCATTCATTTTGGGTCTTGCTTTAGAAACTGCAACACTACTACTAAACCAAGTTCATTCCAAGACTGTTAGTCAAACACCATATGAGTTATGGTCTGGGAAACATCCTAGTCTTAGTTATCTAAGAGTTTGGGGATGTGATGCATATGTTAAGCTCACACAAACTAACAAATTGGATGATAGGGTAGTTAAATGTAAGTTTGTAGGATATGCCTTAAACTCAAGAGCATACGTGTTCTACATCCCAAATGAACAAAGAATATTTGTCTCACGAAATGCTAAATTTCTAGATAATGAATTCATTCTCAAGAAATATAGTGGAGTAGACTTGACCTCGATGAGGTACGGGAAGAACAAAATAACATAGAACTAAACCCCAGGCCCCTCAAAAGGGCAGCGACGGAACAACCACAAGGTTATGAACTTAGAAGGTCTAGTAGGGAAAGATATGAGCCTGAAAGATATGGTTTCCATATTGATAAGGAACATGATCAGGTCATTGATAATGACGATCCCATCAGTTATGATGAAGCAATGCGTGACATTGATTCAGTCAAGTGGCTTGAGGCCATGAAATCAGAAATAGACTCTATGTATCAGAATCAAGTGTGGGACTTGGTGGATGCACCTGAAGGGATAAAACCCATAGGCTGCAAGTGGATTTACAAGCATAAAATTGATGCAGAAGACAACATCCAAACCTCTAAGGCTAGGTTGGTGGCGAAAGGTTATAGACAAATCCAAGGAATTTACTATGACGAAACCTTCTCGCCTGTTGCAATGATAAAGACCATTCGAATTTTACTGACACTAGCTGCACACTTTGATTATGAGATTTGGCAGATGGATGTCAAAACAACTTTCATTAATGGGAACCTCGTAGAGGAAGTCTATATGAAACAACCTGAGGGGTTTGCATCTAAGGATGATCATAATAAAGTATGAAAGCTTAAACGATCCATTTATGGACTCATGCAAGCCTCCAGAAGTTGGAATATACGATTTGATGAGATAATCAAAGAATTTGACTTCATCAAAAATGTAGACGAGCCTTGTGTTTACAAGAAAAATAGTGGGAGTGTTGTTATATTTCTTGTATTATATGTCGATGACATATTATTCATCATTAATGATATTACCATGATGCAAGCCACTAAGCAATGGTTATCTCAGAATTTCTCTATGAAAGATTTAGGAGAAGCAGCCTACATCCTCGGCATTAAGATCTACCGTAATAGATCTAAAAGGTTGTTAGGACTTTCTCAGTCTACGTACATAGATAAAGTTTTGAAAAGATTCAACATGGAAGATTCCAAAAGAGGTAATTTACCTACTTGTCATGGAATCAAATTATCTAAGAAGTAATGTCCACATACTCCTTCAGATAGAGAGCGTATGAGTAGGATCCCTTATGCTTCAATAATAGGATCGATCATGTACGCTATGCTATATACAAGACCTGATGTCCCTTATGCTCTAAGCATAATAAGCAGTTATCAGGCAAATCCTGGTGAGCAATACTAGGAAGCCTTCAAAACAATCCTCAAGTATCTGAGAAGAACTAAAGATGTGTTCTTGACATATGGAGATTGTTCTGAGATGAAAGTCATTGGTTACTGTGATGCGATCTTTCAATCAATAGGGATGACAGCAGATCGCAAACAGAATATCAATTTACTATGAATGGCGGAGCTGTCAGTTGGAAAAGCTCAAAGCAGTCAACTACAGCGGACTCCACCACTGAAGCCGAGTATATTGCAGCATCTGAGGCAGCTAAAGAAGCAGTCTGGATAAAGAAGTTCATCACGGAGCTGGAAGTGCTTCTCGTGATAAAGAATGGCGTCACGATGTACTGTGACAACACGGGCGCCATTTTTCAATCAAATGAACCAAGGTCCCACCAGAAATCCAAGCATGTACTCAGGCGATTTCATCTCATCAGGGAGATTATTGAGAGAAAAAAAGTTATTATAGAGAAAATACCCACATAAGATCATCTTGCAGATTCTCTAACTAAAGGGCTGACTCAACAAAAGCATGATAGGAACACCCAAGAGTATGGTGTCCAGATTCATACTAGTTGGCTATAGTGCAAGTGGGAGATTGTTAGAGATATGCCCTATACCCAACTTCTAGATGGGCTATATGTACATGTATTTGCAATATTTTAATTATTAAATAAAATGGCAATCTTTATTATACATGTCTTACATAAATTATATGAATCATCAAACACTGTAATAAAGCCCTTGGAGTAATAAGATGATGGCTTCCATGCCTTATGAGAATCATTACTCTCAAACGTTCCTAGTCATAGTTTTAGGAATAATCTGGGCGTTCACAAAGCAAAGAGACTAGCATGATGATATGATCCGCCCTTAAGTGGGGTAGCCAATCTTATAGGCTACTAGTGGAGATCCGTCCGCTTGGAGTATCACATGGATACATGAGTTGCTCGTGTCCATCGAATTGACCGCCGAAAGTTTTCACATGGAGTGTTTATCACATATGTCTGTGAGAACTTTCATGTATCGATTGTATGACTAGTCCTTAGACTTGAGGTCTTTACAATCTTATGTGTGGATCAAATGACTTTGACATTCTCCTTCCCCGGTTCATAAGATCTGGTCATAAGGGTATGATTGGGTCATTTGTTGAAACATATGAAGTTTTTAAAGATACAACAGAGAATCACCACTCTCTCGGATAATATTTTCTTATAAGAGTAGTATTCCAGTTCGTGGATTGATATGTGTGATCAGTGCTTGAGACTGTGGCCGCAGCGAAAGAATCATGTGAGATTTTTGGGTTAGCACGATTCATGACACTATCAACATCATACCTTTGACTATATGGGTAGAACTTTTCCATACCCTAGGTCAAATGGTGGGGATACAGTGAGATGAGGGACCGTATCCTATGTAAATCACATACATAATGGGTATATATCTTTCCTTCTCATTTGGGGGCCTTGGCATGTTGCTAGATGTCAACCTTGGTCATTGAAATCGAATGACCATCTAATCGGAGGATAATTTATGTTCGATTAAATTATCACGATTTATTTCATGTCCAACTTGAGGGGAACCCAAAAGGTCACACAAAACAAAGTCGAAATCAATGGTTAACAGTGCACAGTATAAATTTAACAGCATATATGATTGCTGTAGGAATTGTTCATAAATGGTTCAATGTGTTTAATTATTGAACATATCATTTATGAGGTTTCAAAGTGGCTTAGGGATTGGTGAATGACGATAGGGGCACTTTGGGAATTGGAAAAATGAATAAGAAAATAAAAAATAAAATAAAATCTGCGTTTTTTTTATAATTGTTTTTTTATTTTTTTATTTGTTTTGAATTCAAATTCGGCCCAAAATCTTATTATGGTTTTATAATCTCATTAAACCAATATATTAAGATCCAATGGCTAAGATTTAATTAGCATTTATCCCACATTAGATTCTTAATTAATTTTGTTGTCTTTGGAGCACCTATATAAACCCAAAGAATTCTTTACAAATTTTACACCAAAACCTTTCATATCTTGGGTTTATATAAGTGAGCAACTCTAAAGTTTAAAAGTAAGCCACTGATTTTGAGGATGCTTAAGTCTAACTGACTAGAGGAATCTCAAGTTAAAAGTTTTGAGGTATTTTCCTAGGCTAATACCAATGGCAAAATACCCGTGCACTCAAGGCGTAGTCTTGCCATTGAATTTTGGCTTTGGTGTGTGCACCTTTGGAGGCCACACACTTGGGTGGGTCTTTGGAACGTGGAAGAGCTTGCTGAGTTCGAGAAAAACTTGTAGATTGGAGGGAAGACTGGAGGAGTATTCGATTCAAGTAAGTCATTTTCTTTCTTTATTTTAATTAGAGTTCTTATGATAGTTAGCATGTTTAGGTTTATGTTCTTTGCATGTTTTATGATTTTTTATGCTTAGAATATATAGTAATATGCCTAGGCTTGTATAATAAAAAAAAAATGGGTCTTGGGCAAAGGGATAGCGGCACCATAATTTTTAATTTTCCGCTGCGCACTCGCAGCCGCTTCCCAAAATACTTGATACGCATAAGCTCCAAGGTACTGTTAACTATAATGTTTGGATTATGAATCTCTGTATTCTTTGCCAAGCGGAGCAATTTGAATATGTTCTAGATCGTCCAATGCCCGCAAGGGCTTTAGATGATGCCTTAGTTGAAGAACGTGAGACTTCAATAGATGGAAGGATGATGATCACAAAGTCCGGTCATACATCTTGGGATCTATGGTGTCGGAACTACAGAGGAAGTATATGCCGATGCCTGATTCCGGATCCATTTTGATCCATATGAAGGAACTATTCAGTGATCGACCATAGGTAGAGATGCATAGGGTGGCTGTCGAGTTTTTTTATACTTTCCTCCCGGAGGGAAAACCTGTTAGCCCACATATGACGAAGCTAATAGATTGTATTGAAGAGCACGAAAGGATGGATATTCATATTGATAACCGCCTCGGGAATAATGTGATTCTCGCATCTCTTCCTAAGTCTTTCAATGACCTTATCGTTAAATTTAACATGCATAAGATGCTTCCCACCTATTCTGAGTTACACAATATGTTGCTGACGGCTCAAGATGACATGAATAAGAATAGTTATGCATTCATGATCACTGGTGCTTCTTCTTCCAGACCTTCTCAGGCTTCTCAAAAGCCGGCTGGGAAGAAACATAAAAAAAGGAAAGTTAAAGGTAAAAGTCCAAAGGTTGCTTCCGCAGGGGTTTCTAAGACAAAGGTGAAGACAGATGTTGCAAAAGGAAAATGTTTCTACTGCGACATGCTTGGACACTGGAAACACAACTGTCCGAAATATTTAGCCTCTTCGAAGAAAGCTCCATCAGGTATTTGTTTTCCTATTATTGACATTAACTTGCTTTTGATTCTAGTTCGACTTGGGTGTTAGACACTGCTAGTCCCTCTCACATTTGCAATTCGTTGCATGATCTGAGGGAAACTAGAAGATTGAAGCCGGGAGAGATACAGCTGCGAGTAGGGAATAGAGATTCTCTATAAGTTGAAGCAGTGGGAATTTTATTTTTGAAACTCTCTGATGAATGTAATATTAAACTTAATAACTGTTATTTTATGCCGACTATGATACGACAAATCATCTCACTTCCTATACTTGACAGTGAAGGATTTCATATAAATATTAAGATGCTCTTTTGAATTTATATGATAATATGAATGTTTTGCTTGTTTCATGTCCCATGGTTGATGGTCATTACATTCTAAAAAAAAGTCGTGATGTCTTTAATATAGAGAAATCTAAAAGGAAAAGATCGGGTGAAATAAATAACACAGAACTTTGGCATATGAGATTAGGTCATATAGGTATAAAACGCCTAACCAAACTAGTTAAGGATGGTGTGATATCAGATCTAACCATAGAACCTTTACCAGTTTGTGAATATTGTATTCAAGGTCAAATGACAAAATCCTCATTTAGTGGTGTTGGACACCGTGCTAATGATTTATTGGAACTTGTGCATTCCGACGTATGTGGTCCTATAAATCATGCTGACATGGGTGGGTTTCAATACTTTGTAACTTTTATCGATGATTTGTCATGATATGGTTATGTGTTTCTTATGAAACAAAAATCGGAAACTTTTGAAAAGTTCAAAGAATACCGATTTGCAGTAGAGAAACAAACTGGAAAACTCTTGAAATAGCTTCGATCAGATCGGGACGATGAGTACATGAGCATTGAGTTCATGAGTTATTTAAAAGAGAATGGGATTCTCGCTCAGTATGCTCCTCCAGGCACTCCTCAACACAATGGTGTTTCAGAGATGAGGAATCAAACTTTATTAGATATGGTTCGATCAATGATGAGTTTCACTGATCTACCAATATACTTGTGGGGCCATGCTCTAAACACTACCGCTCATCTTCTGAACAAAGTTCCATCGAAAGCCGTTCCGACCACACCATATGAGTTATGGACTGGAAGGAAACTAAGTCTTAAGTATATTAAGATTTGGGGTTGTCCTGCCTATGTAAGAGTTGCACAGCGGGATAAACTTGCACCTAAAGGGTACAAGTATCGATTCATTGGATATACTAGAAATTCCATGGGATATCAGTTCTATGATCCCGAGAACCGAAATGTGTTTGTTGCTCAAAATGTAACTTTCTTAGAAACACAATTTGTGTTAAAATTGCAGATCATAGAATGATTGATTTAGATGAAGTCAATCAAAGTAACATTGAATCAATGATATAACCGGAAGTTCAGGAAGATGAAATACCTTTGACACAACCACCTTGTAGGTCAGAAAGGATATCGAGACCCCCTATCAGATACGGGATGTCATCTGATGATACCCTCGATGTTTTCTTAGTTGAAGAAAAAGATCATTTAACCTATAGAGAGGCGATGTTAGACATCGATGCGGAAAAATGGCTGGAAGCTATGAAATCCGAGATTTCCTCAATGCATGATAATCAAGTCTGGGACTTGGTTCCGCTTCCCGACAGAATTGTTCCTATCGGTTGTAAATGGGTTTACAAAAGGAAGCGGGGGCCCGATGGAAAGGTTGAAACCTTTAAGGCCCGACTAGTGGCAAAAGGATATACTTAGAAATTAGGTATTGATTATGAGGAAACCTTTTCTCCTGTAGCCATGCTTAAGTTTTCAGGATTTTATTAGCTATTGCCGCACACTATTATTATGAAAATTGGCAGATGGATGTGAAAACGGGTTTTCTTAATGGAAATCTTGAGGAAGATATCCATATGGAATAACCCGAGGGATTCACATTCTCCAAAGATCCTAATCTGGTATGTAAGATTAAAATGTCTATTTATGGACTTAAACAAGCTTCCTATAGTTGGAATCTTCATTTTGACGATGTGTGTAGACACTGGATTTTTTCATAAAGCCCAAGGACGAGCCTCGTATGGAGGCACTACCCGATAAGTCACGGAAGTCGAGGGAAACGATTTCCGGAAGGGAAAATTCCAAAAATTAATAACTCCTCAAATTTAAACTCACTTGTTAGCCTCGGGTTCGCTTAGTCAATTCATGTTTTAAACATTAGCCTTGGCCCAAAACCCCCGCAACCCATGAAAGCCCATTTATCCATAAAACCCATACAAAGGCCCATGCACGCCAAGCCCACAAACACAAGACAGAATAACAAGAAACCCTAGCAAGCACATCCAAAACCCTAGTACACCACTATATAAGGAAACCAAAACCCAATTCTAATGGCTATGTCTTCTCTCTCTCTCTCACATAGAACTCACGGGAAAAGAAAACCAAAAAACCCTAATCCTCTATTTTTTTCAACACATTCACAAAGGAAACACAAAATAAACCCTAATAAGCTCTCTCTCTCTCTCTCTCTCTTTTCCTCCTTCTCTCTTCACGCCTCCCCTCTCTCTCTCTATAACGACAAATCAAAACACAAGAAACCCTAGACTCTCACGCCCTATCTCTCTCTCTCTCTCTCACCCTAAATACATCAACAAACCCTAATCTTCACTCTCTCGGCTCCCTCTCTCTTCTCTCCATAATCACGACACTAACACCAAATAAACCCTAGCTATATCTCTTATTGGAAACTCCCACACTCAGCCTTACAAAAAATCCATATAAAACCTCATACAACCGACTAGTTAACGACAACACACACACCCAACCGACCAAATACAAAGCCACAAAGCAGCCATCAAACTGAACACTCACAAACAGTCCCTTCAGCCCACTAACGACCAAACAAACACTCTGACTGAAAAGAAAAATAATAAAAAACTCACCCTTAAAATAGCAGCCCTAGCACCGAAAATCACCCTTAAACCAGCATCCCTTACACAAAAATCAACCCCCGAAATAGCCACCAAACCGAGCCAAAAATAGAAGCCCGTTGCCAAGCCAAACAACACAAAAACAATCCCAAAAATCACCCAAAACCAGTCCAAAAACAAATCAGAAAATAGCAGCAAAAGTGAAGAAAACAGCAACTCAAAACAGTGAAACAGTGAATAAAATTGTTGAACCAGTGAACCAGAAAAGCCGCGGAGCATTAACCATTCCGGCGACGTCTCAACGCCCTTCTGAGAAGCGACTTAGAAGGTAAGACCTGAAGGCCCTCTCTTTAATATTCGTTTTGTTATCCCGGACACGGCATGTTTGGTTGGACGTGGAATACGTCCAATTGGGCATGCGAGATCCCACAATAACGGCCAAGTCCCTTGGTCACATTTGATTTCTTTAATATTTTTGTTATTTATTTTTTATGTTCATTTACTGTCGGTGTTCATTATTCCGCTATTTACTTTCCGTTTGTTATTCCATTATTTATTTATTTATCCCTGATTGTTAGTGCGCATGGCTATTTATTTTGGATTGAAGGTCCCCCATTTGCGGGAAATGCCTAAGGGCAGCCTTTATCGTGATATTTTGCCGCGCTGGATGAGGTATGCTTGGTTAGACATGAGATACGTCCAACCGGGCATACGAGATCCCATATAGATGTCGGCCAAGTCTCTTGGTCGCATATTTTTTCTTTTATTCCATTATTCATTTCTTGTTGTTCCATTAGTTATTTATTCATTGTTATCATTTAATGCGCATGGGTACTTACATCGGATTAAAGGTCACCCTATTTATAGGAAATGTCTGAAGGCAGCCTTTACCATGATATTTTACCACGCCGGATGAGGTATGCTTGGTTGGATGTGAAATACGTCCAACCGGGCATACGAGGTCCCATATTGATGTTGGCCAAGTCTCTTGGTCGCATCACTTTTCTTTTATTTCATTATTCATTTCTTGTTGTTCCGTTAGTTATTTATTCATCGTTATAATTTAGTGCGCATGGGCTACTTACATCAGATTAAAGGTGACCCTATTTGCGGGAAATGCCTGAAGGCAGCCTTTACCATGATGTTTTGCCGCACTGGATGAGGTATGCTTGGTTGGATGTGAAATACGTCCAACCGGACATACGAGGTCCCATATAGATGCGGCCAAGTCTCTTGGTCACATCTTTTCTCCTTTTATTCCGCCATTATTTTTCCTTTTTATTTATTTATTTATTTATTGTATTCGTCATCGTGTATTTCTTTTGTGTTATTTATTTAGTTACACGCCTTTCTATTATTTTTTTAGTTATCACTTCGTATTCATTCCATTAGTTATCTTTATTTATTCTGTAGCATCACTTCATGTTTATTTCCATGATTGCAATGTGTTAATGCTTGAGTGTTGCCTCTTGTGGTATATCGGATGGAAACCCAGACATAAATTCCGTAGTCGAATTCGAATGGACAGTAGTGCGGTCTGTACTTGGGATACAACTCCACGTACCGCTTGAGAAACATTCACGCACATGTTTATGTCATTATAGATGCCATTTTTGTAATCACAATCGAATGTATTTTTGAACACTACGCAAACGCACACACATTGGACATATTCTTGTATCATGTTTTACGCATGTTTGTCTCTTTATTTATTTCTTTTACATTATGCACTTAATTATCATCCATTATTATTAATGTTTCTATTGTCATCATAATTTACATTGCCGCACTTCTCTGATTAACATGCTTTTAGAATCATGCATTCGTTTTCATTTATATTTATGATTATGGGTGTCCAAACTTATATGTTATTTGAATTATCTCGCATGTGCTGCATAAGACTTGGTTATATTATTGCATAAACCCGTTCATTACAACTGGCATAAGTAAGGGACCATTCGGAACCCAATGGTTTAAGGCCTTCCTTTGCGATGGGTGAGTGCGGCCTTAAATCATTTCTCAGTTCACACTGGGTGGCGACTCCTTTATTCTCTGGTTTAGTCCCCCGCAGGCTACTCCATACTCCCAACGGGCCGCGAGCCCGGAAAGTGTCACCCATCTTTGTGCATGTGCCCACAATGTGATCAGATCGTCTGGTTTAATTAAAAACGAATTGGAATCCCGTGTCTATAAAAAGGTAAGTAGAAGCATGATAGTCTTCTTAGTGCTTTATGTAGATGACATACTCATTATCGGAAATGATATAGGTATGTTACAATCTGTCTAAGCCTGTCTAAGTAATAATTTTTCCATGAAGGATATAGGAGAGGCCTCTTATATACTAGGTATAAAGCTTTATAGAGATAGAGCAAGGAGGTTGATAGGACTCTCTCAGTCCAAGTACATTGATTTGATCTTAGAAAGGTACAACTTTGTTGACTGTAAGACAGTCAATGTGCCTTTCAAACATGGTATTCATCTGTCTAAGAAAATGTGTCCTAAGACAGATGATGAAAGGGCTAAAATGCTTAGCCAGCCTTATGCTTCCGTTGTTGGTAGCATAATGTATGCCATGTTATGTACTAGACCTGATATCAGCATGGCTATAAGTGTTACAAGCCGTTATCAGTCTGATCCGGGTCAGGACCATTGGATGGCTGTGAAACATATCCTGAAATACCTTAAGGGTACAAATGATAAGTTTCTCATTTATGGAGAAAATGACTTACAGTTGAGAGGTTTCACAGATTCATATTTTCAATCTGATCCAGATGATAGAAAGTATACAACTAGGTTTGTGTTTCCTCTCAATGGCGGTGCCATTAGTTGGAAAAGCACCAAACAGAGTTCGACTGCTGATTCCACCACCGAGGCAGAATACATTGCTGCTTCAGAAGCCGCAAAGGAAGGTGTCTGGATCAAAAATTTTATTGCGGAGCTTGGAGTAGTCCCATCTATAGTAGATCCTATTCCATTATTCTGTGACAACAATGGTACGATAGTTCAAGCCACATAATGTTACACTCATCATAAATCTAAGCATGTGGAACGAAAGTATCACATAATTAGAGAAATTTTGGTTAGAGGTGACATTTTAGTTTGTAAAGAACGAACTGAAGAAAATATAGCGGATCCACTGACTAAAGCCTTAACTCCCAAGGTGTTTGAGAAACACGTGGAGTCCATGGGTATTAGATACCACCGTGAATGGCACTAGATCAAGTGGGAGTGTTGGAAATGGTGATCAAGCACCATTCACTTTTTGTATGAATATTTGATATTTATGCAATATAATATTTATTTTATCATGGTTATTTATTTAAATATATGGTAAAACTCTTACTTTTATTTATATATTGTAAATCTAAGAGTTAGATTACTCTAAGAGTTAGAGATTTCGAGTTACACTCGGAACCTTAAATAAATTTAGTAAAGACCCGAGAGTTACAAAATTTGGTGATATAGTTGCAAGAGTTGCAAATGGTGTTGAGAAATATCACGTATTCTCTCGAATATAAATTATTCCTGGTGTAGATATATTGACATGGGTCGGTCATTATATTGGTAAGGCTAGTGCATTGACTATATATGTAATGGACATATGGTTTGTCTCAATAGACTGTGAGCTTAGCGGAAGTTCATATAGAAATACATATATTCATTAGTTGAATGAATATTGAATTAACTCATAAAAGTTGACTAATAGATATTCCATAAAACTTTCAATAGTTGTCTTTTCGAGTTGAGTAGTTATTATGGTCCTTTGACTTGAGACACAACGGTGGTCTTGTGAGTGATCCTCTATGCCTGATACCATGCATGTCAGAGACCTTTCATGGTCTGGCCGCTGGATGTTTGTTAGGTATAGACTGATGCTCATGGAGGTCGGTGTGTGTTAAGATGAGGATTCGTCAGTCAATATGGTTGGATTATGTTTCCAGAAATTTTTCAGAGTATATTCCAGAAATCTTTTGGCCAAAAGTACGTCGAAGAAATTGTTTCTTTGACATTATAAATAATATTGAAAAAAGTTTTGCATATTATTTATTAATGAAATATAAGGATGAAAAGTTTCACATATTGAGTAAATAAGGTTTTGACAGTATAACTATAACCTTACTCAATAGGAGACGATAATGACGAAGGGATTATACATTAGCGTTTTAACCTCGACTTGTATGGTTCGACATGTCGTGTTGTTGTGTCATGATTTGTAGGTGGACAGGCCTTCATGAAATATGCGTACAAGTATATGAGATATATATGTATATATATAAGTAACAACCAAACGTGAGCCTAGAGAGTTCCATTATATTGATTTTACTCGTTGAGCACTAGGGCGGCCTTTCCTCAAATGTTGACAAAGTATTTTTTGGATATTTAGGATTAAATTGTTTAATCTGATAATTCATGAGATGAATTGAATTAATTAATTTTATATCAAAAGTTGATATAATTTTATTGTATAATAAATGTAAATTCGATTTACATTAATTAGTAATTATTTTGTGAATTAATTTAATTGTTAAATTAATATATAATATTAATTTCTTAGATTATGCAAATAATACTTTTAATTAGTTAAAGTAATTAAGGTAAAGCAAAATTGAAGTATTTGGTTAAAGTAACTAAATGATTCATAAAGGTAACTTAGTTACTAAAGTTGGTGAGATTAATTTTACCTTGGTTAAGTTAATTTTTGAAACATGTGGTGTAGGGAAAAGATTCCCTTTTACCATGGTTTAAATTAAAAGGCTTGGGTTTGTTTTCTTTAATTTTAATTAATAAAACAAACAAAAAAAGCAAAACACTTTTCTTTATTAATTAATTGCTTTTGCCGAACCAAAACAAGTAAGAAAAGCAAAAATTCATTTTTTCCTTCTCTGCTTCAAGCCACTGCCGAGAGCTTAGGAAGCAAATGGGGCTGAGTTTTCTTCATTTTATTGATAAAAAATCAAGCCTAAATCTCACCATAAATCACCCTTATAAATTATCAAGACCATGGAAATTAATCTTTAAGTGTTAAGGATTAATTGTGTTCTTGAAGTTCTTGATTTTCCCTAGGGTTCAAGAGTTGAATTTTAGGAAAATCTTGGTTGCTACTCTTGAGTGATCAAACCACATTTTGATCACCAAGACTTGTTCTTGAGAGAGCTTAATTTGGTGAAGTTTGAAGGAGTTCAAAATTTTGGAAGATTCAAAGAAACTTGGATGCAACCATTCACAAATTGGGAAGGCTTGAAAACATCTTGTGGTAAATTTAATTTGTAAATTTATTGTTCAATTTATTGATGATTATTGTTGAGAAAAATTGTTGTGGATTTGTTGGATTAATTGGAAGCATGTAAGTGAGGAATTAGAAGCAAGTGTATGAAAATTGATATATAAATTTTTGTATGCTTGGAGTAATTTTTTCAAGGGTTGGAAAATTATGTGTGCATGCTTGGATTATTTTTAAGTGTTAAAAATAATTTTTAGAAGCCTAGAATAATTTTTCAAGAGTTGATAAATGTATTAAAGTGTATTGAAAATTTTTAATTGGCTTATGGTAATTATTTTAATGCATGGAAAATATTTTTGGTGCATTAGGAAAATTTTAAGTTGATAATATATATATATATATATATATATATATGCCGAATAAATAAAAAAAAAATTTATTCGCTCGGTATTTGATCTCGGGTGGATTCTGCTGCGCTCGGTTTTGTCCGTTCCTCACTCAACAGAATCCAAATTTTATGATGCACTTATTAATCCCAATATATTAGAATTCAAATTTAAAACATTAAAACCAATTAATCCAATTAATTATTTTCCATGCATATCATATTCTTATTTAAACATTTTAAATCACATAAAATCATATTTCATGTTTATAATGATTATGCATCCAAAGCATGTTATGGCATGTGAAATACAACAGTAGGTACCCTAAGCTATATGACATGTTATTCAAACATTTTGAATTAAAACATATATATAACATAAAAAAATATTTTGCATTAACTGGACTCTTGTTTTTCTATACTAATCTAATTAGTATAAAAATTCTCAAGGAATCCTTTGGTCTTCAAATCACGCTCCAAGGTGGTGTTGGCTCATTTTGCGACTTCGGTGCTCTAAATTACAACAATTGAAATTTTACATTGGAAAATTAAAATTACAACAATTGTAAATAATGGCCTTATGGTCTTCCATCCCAAAACCAAAACCAATATAAGAATAAGAGCTGGAAAACTTATGACCAATGTAAAATCGATTCATCACAAGAAATAACAATAATCATTCATCTCATGAATATTATTTTGTGCCTACTCATCTTAATATGCATATCAATATATATAACTCATATAAATAAATAAAAACGGTAACTTTAAATAAAATAGAGAAGGGTTAAGAACACTTTTCAACATCGCTCTTGATGCCAACTGTAGGAAACGCTTTCCTTGCGCAGCGGAAGCACGTTAGGCACTCGGGATCGGACAATAAAAATTTTCTTGCCCTTCTCTCATCTTGGCCGAAAATACATGACTTAGCTATCCATGTTCACACCATGCATCACGTCCTTTGCCGTTTCAGCTTTTTCATGCAACATGAGTCATGTATTTGATTTTGCCGTGAGCACATATCAGCCTTGTGACTTGGATTCACGCAATTTGGATTTTGTCGTGAGTATCCATAAGGAATTGAATCCACCACTTGATCTTGAGGCAGTGAGCACAACAAGTCTCACTGCCAAGTACCAAACAACAAGAAGATGGAGATGATTATTTGTTCGACACCATAAAGTCTTCCGAGCTATGTCTCGTTACCAACAGAAACTAGTGTGGGCTAGACTCACAAAACTAATCTCTAAACACTTAAGAGATTAAAGTCACACAAGGTTCTCTTTTATTTTTCTTCTTGTTCTTATTTTATTTTTCTCAATACTTGAGAGAGTTTTCAAGAAGAAGAAGATGGAGACTAGGGTAGAATGAAAATTCTTAGCTAAAAAAAATTAAAATAAATTTTTCCTTTTTTATATTTAGGGTTATTTGTTTCCAAAATAAACAAAACCATTTTCTATTCCTCCAATGAATTTTCAGCCAAGCATGGATTTTTGTATTAATTTTGTAACATAAAATTTAATTATCATAATGAAATATATGTTACAAAATTAAAAGTGTAATTACCTTTCAAAAAGTGTAACCACCAAATTTAAATCCAAGATTTTTGCAACCTAACATAACTCACCAAGGGTTTCCAAAATCGAAAATTTAGAAATTCCAAATTTGGCCTCATTAAATTATATCATATATAATTTAATATTATGCATTCAATAATTATCATATAATTATTAAAACCATATATTAAATTTTAATATATTGTTTCAAGTGTGACAAAATAATATTATTAATCATATTAATAATATTTTCATATGTGAGTACATAATTGGACTATCCAATTATATTTAATATGCTATAGTATATTAAGCTAGCACGGAGACCAAATGGACCTACGGTTCCGAGCTCCAATAATCTCGAAATATTAATTAAGCTCTTAAGTAAATATTTTATATTATTAACTCCGGGTTATTCCACTAAAAACTCTGAAACCGCACTCTCGTTCCGCATACAGATATTAAGCTACACTATCGATATAGTCACTACAAACGGATTAATCCTTCATGAGTATCTTGTAATTAGAGCCTGGTCATAATATCCGTTATATCCCTCTAATTATTTTTACCTTAAGTACCATCGATTCTCTAATGAACGATTTATTCATAACTATTATGATTTTTAATCTTTCTATTCGTAATAGAAAGACTCGAGCGCTCAAACCGTTCAAGTACCGAATCAACCCTTAAAGAATATACTCCTATATTTCTCGCAAGAAGGAGTGAACTTCATGTCTATGTAAAACGTCCCCGGCTACGCACCAAACCATGTCCCCAAAGTACGTAGTTATTGGTCGGGACTGCTACACCAACCTCACATTTGTAAATCAAAGGATATAATCTGCCATGCAGGAGTTCGTAGTACACTTAGGATTAAGATCAATCCATATATGACCATGTAGTAGATCGAAATGAATTTCTTTATTTAACGGATATTATAAGAAACTCATTTCTATCTAGGTCCAGTCCTATATGATCACATCATACAAGGTGCCTCCATTCTCATGTCTCTACATGGATAATCTCGAATCAAGGTCGTCATACAATTATAGAATGGATCGCAGCTATAGATAAACCAAAAATAAAGTACTCTCTTTGTTTGCTTTCTATGGACTATTTTAGATTACTAACTTTAGACTTAAATCCTCTTGTGTATGGCACTCATAAACTAAGTCTGAAGGTACATGAGTAATCTAGGGTAATCAAGATAATTTACAATATGCGATATTTAAACAAACACTATGATAAATTAATAATAAATCATTTTATTTCATAAGATATTATATCATTTACATTATATGAAGCTCCATAGCATTTATCCCAACACATGCATCGTTGGAATGTTGCTAGTGTTGGACAGTTATGACCCATAGCGTCACTATTTGTACAGATCATGGTGTGGTTGTACAAATTAACTATGTGACAAAGGAAATTGTTCTTTTATCATTTGTGATTAGATCACCAAGATGTATAAATGATGAAAGGTCGTTATGATTAGTTCATGGATTGAGATGATATGAGACAGTATCAATCCACAAAAGTTTAATCATTAAATATCCCTAGTCAGAGTATTATCGAGATTGGACATCGATAATGCGTAAAAGACTAGTATTACACTTGTGCGCGTTGTAAGGGCATAACGGCATAGTTCTCATATATTTGGGTAGAGGATACTCATGCAAGTGTAACAGGAGGTTGTGTTTACCGATGGTACGGAAACAGCTTCGCTCTGGATAGACCCATCGGAATTCCATTGGTAGTATGACTATGTGTCTATGGAAGTCCGATCAGGGTAGGTGTATTTGGTCTTAACCTGAGACTTGCACCGCTAATACTTGGGACTATCAATATACTTTGGTTTTGGTCGTCCTGGGATTTAACAGGTTCTGTGTACGCCTCTGCTGGGTATATTGAGAATCGTAGTGTGTTGGGTGTGATGTCAAGACGGAAGTATCACTCTAGTCATAGTGGAGATGATGGTCACGTAGGATACAGATTTTGTTCTCTTATGTACTACAGTCATCGGGATAAAATGACTAGGTCATGTTTATCCGATTATAGAGACTAGTTACCAGAGATCCGATATGTGCTTCGTACGGGGCAGACACAATTCCAGCCCCAGGCCTTGCACGTGACATCCGATACTGGATCGTAATACGCAATACTACGTATACTACGCCTGATATAGATCACTTATTCCTGTAAGGATATTTCTGAGAATTGGGTAGGCATGACGCTTTGCTAGAAGCCAACCTTGTCTTGTAAATCGGTACAAATGTAGTATTAGGTACGTACGTGTTTGGATAGTCCGACGACCGGATTTACTGCCAACATATCTGGGGATCTCATGGGTCATTTCCCGAAGATTCACCGATGATGTATGACTCGCACTTTATTAATCTGGGATTAATTAAATGAGAGAGAAAATTAATCTAGGATTAATTGCGGAGATATTTTATCTGGGATAAAATATCATTTAAAATAGAGAGAACGATTAATTTGGAATTAATTGATAATATAATATATTCGATATATTATACGAAATTGGATTTCGACACGGAATTAAAATTAGATTTTAATTCGGGCGAACGAGTTAATTTAGAAATAATTCGTAAGCGATGTGAATAGTAATTTTGCTATGCAAAGTTATTTAATTAAATTAGATTTAATTTCGTCGTAACAGAAAAATTCGTTACTTTGGAATTAACGAACCCGAGCCCGGAAGTGTTTGCGGGCGCACTCACATTTCGAATTCAAGCACGGCTCACAAGTCACATCAAGCGTCAAATCATTAGTCATTCTTGTGATGTAAGTCACATCACTTGAGTGATTGACACAATATCACTATTCATGATTGATGTAAGTGGTTGGAAAGCTTTTGATGGCTTGAAAGACATTTATCAATTTTTTATTTGATATTTGACTTTTGGTTTTTGTGTATTAGATAAACAAAAACAAAAAAACCAAATGATCTCACTCTCTCATTCTTCTCTTCCTCTCTCTCTCGGCTATAGGCCATTTTTCTTCCTTTTCATTTTTCTGGTTTGACCGAATATAAAGGAGAAGCTAAGGAATTTATGTGGCAAAAATTCCTAAGTGTTAGCACACTTCCGGAGTCTTGCGAAGGTGATAGGGAACCGCACCCGTGAGCATGGAATCATCATCAAAGCTTGGAGCTATATGGACCACCATGACCGAAATTTCTTGGAGCTCAAAAGCTACCACTGCCGTGAGCCTTGGAGGAGAAAAGCTTGAAGTTTTGTTGTTCCTCGCATCGCTCAACCGATCATTGTGAGTATTCCACACCTCCTTGATGTATTCGCATATTGTTTCATTGCTTATATCGATCCCGGTTAGACCGTAGAAACCCAACAATGGTATCAGAGCGAGGTTGAGCATGAAACTTGAACTTAGGGTTAAATTTGGTTAAATTGATTTTGAGCATGATTTGATAAAATTAATTGATTAAGTATGCTTGAATGATGTTTAATTGAAGTTGTATTGGATCAATTTCATGAAAATTGGATTGGATCATTTTTCCCCAAAATTCTAGGCTTGGCCGAGAATGACTATGCCCTAAATGTCTTGGTATTTTGGATTTTTGATTCATTGGATGACTTGAAATCAATTGGTTAATGTTGAATTGAATTTGATTGGATTAAAATCGAATCGGACAAAGAAATCCCTACCATTGCCGAGACTAGTAAGCATGAAATGGGTTTGATTTTTGATTAAAATGTGTTGGACATGTTTTGATGTTAATGAGCATAATTAATTGTGTAAATTGATGTTTTAGAAATGTTAATTTGGGTAATTAATTATGTCAATACACTTTGGTTAATTAAGTTATAAAATTTGGAATTTGGTAATTTAATTAATTGGGCCTATTTTGGAAATTGGG